>MU119215.1:362220-392484 GCA_014904845.1 Acephala macrosclerotiorum
TCCGAGTTAATTTAACTTCGTAGTTAAAAATCGAAATTTAGTTTTAGCGTTCATTTATTAGCGAGAAGCCCTATAAAACACAGACTTTTGATCCCGGCTCGTAAGCACCGATCAACCTTCCCGACCCGCCTCTACTGTGTCAAGAATTCCAGCAACCAGAACAACACCACTCATTATCAGTGCTCCTATTTGATCTAGATCTGTGATGGAAGCGACCGATCGTGGAACTGCTAATTGTGGATGCCCACAAAGCTGACCCAGAGGTACTATAGTTGTTAAAAATGGCTGTAGAAACACTGAAAATAGTCCTCCACACAAAATGAAACTTGATACGAGAAGTGCCCCGAACTTCACGATCTGTTTGGAGAATGGTCGTTCTCATTGCTCGCCCCGACAACCGTAAGCCAAAAAAAAAAAAAAAATTTGGCAGAACAGTGTTTGCCCGAGCGTGAGAATGCTGAAGAGGGGTTCCAGAATTATATTCTCAAGGGTATCAGAGAAGAAGCCGAAGAAGAATGGTTGGTCGAAAGTGTAGCAACTGTCTGTAAATTTCGGTCCTAGCATAATGTCGGAAGGAATTGTGTTGAAGGTGATGGAAGGAACAGAACAAAACGACAGGATTGTTTCAAAGATTGTGGGAGATTGGAGAAAAAATGAGGGGGACCCTTGAAGACGATACAGATCCACTTAAATTGGGTGACAGGGTCCACCCCGCGCTAGTGATCAGTCTGAACTTCGTAAACACAAAGCTTCAGAGCTTCGCAAAACCCTGGACATCCCAAAATGGCGAACGCAGCTTCTACCACGCAGCCGTCGAGTATGGCTATTGAACTCTCCTTTCCGCTTCCAAAGGCCCCGGATACCAAAATACATCTGCGTTTGTCGATTTATACAACGTCCTTACTCCTGTTCCTGACCACCGCGTTGGATGGAAACACTTCAACGGTTCCACCCTTAGGCTCATTCGTTTACGCACTCCCAGATGTGAGTTAGATTCACAACGCACGTTCAAAGGTGATAGCTGACATTCCCACCTCAGAGGTTGAATCCAGGCCAAGCGCTCTCAACCCCCCTCTACACCTACGAATCATCGGTAGAATTTACGACTCGTCTTGCCAAGCTGCTCGCACGCAAAACAGGAAGGCCCGTCTACGTTGGAAACTCAATAAGTTTTGCCAGTGCTGGGATGGGTGGCACGGTTGAGGAAGAGATGGAAGGGTTTAAGAAAGTGGTGGAGGTTGTGATGGAAGAGGTCCGGAAGCTCGATGGGCCTCAACTTGTGAATGGGACTAGGGGTTGAGGTGGTACAAGAGCTCAGAGCTCCAGAGAAAGCCGTATCTCCAGAAGTCCGTTCAGATCCATCAATACCGACGGGGTCTTGTCACATGTGCAATTTCAAGGGCGGTCGCTGCAAGCAAGGACTCATCGGACAACTATACAGGCCTGCCGAAATCCCTTATGATCAGCATTTAGTGCAACCTTCTCTCAACAAGAGGATTTGGGCCGGAGAAGCTTCAGTCGGCTCGGCTCGTCGAACTCTTTCTGGACGTAACGGACGCTATGTTCAGATTATGACTTGCAGCTGAAGCCCAAGGTCTTGATGGATGGTTGCAGATTGGCTTGAGGCAGTGGCTCATTTCGAGGTTTGTGAGACCTCGTATGACAGGAGTCATCTTCTGCCGTACGACTAAAGCTGGCGTCTTGGGTATGCTCGGTCCTTTCTGATAGAGAACTAATCTTCCAAGTGAGCGCATAGTTCTGTTAGCCTTTCATCGCCAACCAACTGAAATGATCATACATTCCTCAACGTTTACCCTGGTCACTTCTGGTGACCGCCACGCTCGATTGATATGAAAACTCGAGCAACCATGCTTGCGACTCGCGGCTTCTACGAGAGTACGAGAAAGCGTGGTCTTAGGGAGCATCAGTCATGCTGCTGACTCCTCAATCCTACTTCGGTGGAGCCTTGGACTACCCCTCAGGAGAGGTAGCGCACAGCTGATTTGGTCCCATGTGAACAAATTCTGATTCTCCGATTGAACATGAGCTCATGGATGTTTTCGCGATAATGATGGGGGTACTTTATGAATGAAGATGAAGTGACACTGCGCCCTGAAAAGATACTTAGGATTTGAGCACAAATGAAGATCCTCAGTCAAGAGTTTTCCGGGGCTCATTTAAAGCTCAGCCTCAGACTGCGAATTGATTTTCTATTCTCATCATTACCTCAATTTAGAAAATGCGTCGTAGAAGGTGGACTATCGGTTAGGGATTGGTTACTCAAATATGTCTCGGAGCCCAATAATGATATGAAGTGATTATCAGAAGAGAATTCATATGAGAACAGCCTTCGGTATAAGAGGTAAATTGTGAATTTTTGAACCGTTCACCATTGTGTCCTTGATTTCGGGCGAGGCTGATACAGTAAGGGTTTTTTGGAACCATGAAAAAGTTCTGCGGAAGCGACCACCATTTCCAACGTGGGCAAAGTCTTGAGCGGTCCTCCCACCAACGCCCCTCCTCACGACATACCTTCATAAAAATTACTCCTACAACGCCTAGACTTTGCGATCGCATGTTCATATGCGCAGCCACCCGTGAAAGCCAGTGCAAGAACCTTTTTTTGCGGCGAACTACAGTAGAGCAAACACGACCCCACGTTCCGCTGCCCTTCCACATATTCCACACCCAACGACTTCCATGAGCTACGAGCTCTCAACGTCCCCCAAGTAAAGGGACATATTGTGCGACACCAGAAGACGAATTGATACCAGCTCAGCATACCTGCATATCGGAAGATCTGGAGACACCATAAGAGACAGATTACAGGGCAGTTGGAGGCAGTATTGTCGCCATGGCCTGGCACCCAGATCCAGAGCCATTGAGGCAACTTTCGGGTTGTCTCAAAGACTCCTTGAGTGGGCACAACAAGACTGCGCAGAAGCAGGCTGAGATTGTGAGTGAATATGGGGGTTTCTCTTGCTATGGATATATCTATCTAGAATACTTTACTAATTTTGGTGGCTTCACCTAGATGCTTGCGCAAGCAAAGTCCTCCCCAGATATCAATAACTACCTCACCTACCTCTTCTCAAGCTCTCAAGTTCCACCGGGGCTGAGTTATAATCCAGAGGAATATCATGCAGTCAGGTCGGCCGCGGCTATTATGCTCAAGAACAACATCAGAACGAGTTACAAAGCGATACCACCAGAAAGTCTTGCCCTCGTACGCTCCTCAGTGCCCCTTGCATTACAAGACAAAAATGCCTCGATACGCAGCTACGCTGGAAATGTCATTACTGAAATTGTCAGTCGTGGTGGAATCCTTGGTTGGCCTCAAATACTGCCCGAGTTACTAACTTTGATTGGAAACGATGCGGGCACAGTCACTCCAGAAGCACAGGAAGGAGCCATGGCAGCTTTGGCAAAAGTGTGTGAAGACAACAAGAAAATGCTCGACAAGGACTACGGCGGACAACGACCCTTGACCTTCATTATACCCAAGCTCATCTCATTTACCGCCAGCGACAAGCCGAAGATTCGTTCATTAGCCCTTGGCAGTATCAACGTCTTCATCCCTCAGAAGCCTCAAGCTCTACTCATTTCTTTGGATGCTCTTCTGAACTGTCTGTTTCAGCTTGCCAACGATCCATCATCAGACGTGCGACGCCAAGTCTGCAGAGCTTTCGTTCAAATCGTCGAAATCCGCCCTGACAAGATCCTTCCTCACATCGAAGGATTAGTCGACTACATGATTGCTCAGCAAAGAAAGATTGAGGATGAAGAATTAGCTTGCGACGCAGCTGAATTTTGGTTGACAGTCGGAGAACACAATGAGTTATGGGAATCGCTTGGCCCTTACCTCCACAAGATTATCCCTGTTCTGCTAGAAAGCATGGTGTACAGCGAGGAAGACATCGCTATGCTCGAAGGTGGTGGAGATGATGCGGATGAAGAAGATCGCGCGGAGGACATCAAGCCCAAATTTGCTAAGAACAAGAGTACAAGAACTCTTGCGAATGGCGAAGAGGCTGGGGAGACTGATCAAGGCTCAAACGGCGGTTACACAAAAATCACGGCCGAAGATGATCTCGATGAAGGAGAGATTGAGGAATTCGACGATGATGATGATGACGACGCGAACCCTGAGGATCGATGGAATCTGCGAAAATGTTCTGCTGCTGCACTGGACGTCTTCGCCACCGACTTCAAAAATCCCGTGTTCGAGACCATCCTGCCATATTTGATGAACAACCTGAAGCATGATGAATGGCCTTATCGGGAAGCTGCTGTACTCGCCTTGGGAGCTGTTGCTGAGGGTTGTATGGCAGTTGTGACACCGCATCTTCCAGAATTGGTTCCTTATCTGATTTCTCTACTCAACGATCCTGAACCACTTGTTCGACAGATCACTTGTTGGACACTAGGCAGATACTCTGCGTGGGGCGCAAGCTTGAATACTCCAGCGCTTCGAGCACAGTACTTTGAGCCTATGATGGAGGGTATTCTCATGAAGATGCTGGATTCCAACAAGCGAGTACAGGAAGCAGGTGCGTCTGCATTTGCTCATCTTGAGGAGAAGGCCGGCGCTTCAGTAACACCATATTGTGAGCCAATTATACGCCAATTTGTCCGGTGTTTCGAAAAATACAAGGACAGAAATATGTTTATTCTCTACGACTGCGTCCAAACCTTGGCAGAACATGTCGGCCATGGGCTGGCTCAACCTCAGCTCATTGAAATATTGATGCCAGCACTCATCAATCGATGGCATAAAGTTTCCGACCAATCGCGGGAGTTGTTCCCTCTGCTAGAGTGCCTGTCTTATGTGGCTACCGCTTTAGCAGAGTCTTTCGCGCCATTCGCTCAACCCGTCTTCTCTAGATGCATCAACATCATCCATCAAAACCTGGAAGAGTACATCGCAGCGGTGAATAATCCAATTTTAGACACGCCTGAGAAAGACTTTCTCGTAACGAGCTTGGACCTCCTAAGCGCCATCATTCAGGCACTTGAAGAGAAACAGTCCGCAGCTCTCGTATCCGGCTCGCAACCTGGTCTTTTTGGGTTACTTCAATTCTGTATGGAGGATCCAGAGAACGATGTTCGCCAATCATCATATGCTCTGCTCGGCGATTGTGCGAAATTCGTCTTCCCACAATTGAAGCCATGCCTGCCTACCTTGCTCCCGATCCTTATTCAGCAGCTCGACTTAGATTCCATCATCGACGAGCAACTCGAAAACGGTTTCAGCGTTATCAACAACGCATGCTGGTCTGCTGGGGAGATCTCAATTCAGTATGGCAAGGGTATGGAGCCATACGTTCCTCTGCTGTTGAGACGGTACCTCGAGATCCTGGGAAATCCAGAGGTTCCCAAATCTGTAAACGAGAATGCGGCGATCGCTCTTGGCCGGTTGGGTCTCGAGAACCATCAGGTCATGGCACCACACATCGCCACATTCTCAGAACAGTTCCTGAAATGTATTAGCACGGTGGACTATACTATCGAAAAAGCGACTGCTTTCAAGGGCTTCTGTCTCGTCGTTATTGATAACCCTCAGGCGATGGAGAAGGATCTCGCGAGGCTGTTTTCGGCGATTGCGAGGTACAAGATGGAAGACAGCTACAAAACGCCTTTGACGGCTGATTTGCAGCAGATCTTCCAGCACGTAAGTCATCTTTTCCATCCTCTTTGCTACCCCGAACTAACACAATGTAGACTCTTGACCTCTACAAATCCTTGACAGACCTCAACGCCTTCCTCACGTCCTCCGTCTCCATCCCAGACGTCAATGCCCTACGCACGAAATACGCTCTGTAGATAGCACAACAACGATTCTCTGAAAATTTTCGAGCAAGGATAAGGCGTCACGGATGGGGTCTTGCTTGTTTTCTTTTGGGCTTTGCTTTCCAGCGACATGGTTATTGTTCCTTCATCGTATCATGATTGGGACGACACGGGACGGCGACACGAGTGAAGATAAAATAGCATTGTGGTTGCGATACGTTTACGTTGGGCGCGGGCAACTTTGATATGCGTTGATCTGGCATTTGAACTGCGCTGGGCTGAGCATGGATTTGAGCGAAGACATTATGTTGCCCTGCCCTGCCCTGCCTTGCCCTGCCTTGCCTGGGCTGTGGAGGGAATGGGCGGGCGGGCAGGCTGGCAAGGCAGCAGATGGATAGATATACTTGCTTTGAGATGAGCATGGAGCGAGGGGAAGAGCGATAGGGAGGGCTGGGTTTGCTGTCTCGTCTATCCAAGAGCGCAGATACAGGAATGGCTGGACATACTGTCTCTGGCCATTTGCAACAAGTCTTGCTATCTGGGACGAAAGGATGAGAATATGAAGGATGGAAAGACACTCAATTGCATGGTCAGAATTAGGTAGATAACAAGCAGATAAGTAGATAGGTTAGGTAGCTAGCAATACCCTATGGAAATGGAGAGTTGGGCGTATCCAAATTCTGGTTGTGTTTCATCTTGATGTGAAGATGCTGAGCAACACTCATGTCGCCGATATCTTGCTGAAAGCTGTTGCATCTCGATCAGTCACCGCCTCCCGAACCGCTAGAGGTTTGAGTTGTTTTGGTCAATGGCTTTCTTCTAGGGTGAGGTCGGCGAGGGTTAGCAATCCACTGAACCAAAGATTGAAGGGAGTTTCTATTTTGATCTTCTTTGGTTCCAACGCATGGTTAAGAAGCCCTCTATCCCAGTGGTTTCAAATTTCCAAGATGCCGGAAACTGACATTGCGTACGGTATCTTCCTGTCGACTTGTTTGTGGCTTCCTCTTGAGGCTTGGCAGCTCAGAGCTTGTATCCATTGTGGAAATTTGAATAAAGACTCAACACCTTACTATCGCAGGCGATTCCTTCTTGAAGGTCTCCTCAGTCTCTGATGATTTTATTCACTCACCGCCTTCTAGATGCTAAATAGGGTTGTCTCGGCCATTAAATTGGGTCATTGAGGGTCTTCGATGCTAAAGAGATCCGTTTATTCCGATACGCAGCTAACCTCTTCCTAAAAACCTTCTTTCTTCACGCGCGCCAATCGATAGCTTCTGTGTTCGAGGAAAATTACATTTCGTATTGCATCGGATCAAATTTAACATATTCAGCCCTGCCCAAATTGACGGATCGAGCCGTTAGGAGGCTATCGCCAATGCCGTCAAACCCATGAGATGGTTTGGAACAATACCATCATCCGCTTCTTTTTTCCTAGGGACGAACTATCTCTGTCTTAGAAAAGAGGCTGCCAGTCCGGCGGCACACTAAAGTCACTGCCGACACTTGTAGCGGCATTTTTTCTATATCTTTGCATAAATCTCAAGCAAACCCGAAATGAGTTCGGTAGGTGGAGGGAGTCTGAACGTATGGAGGAATTTTCAGATTAGGGCACACTATGTTGGGAAGAGAGTTTGAAATCGAAGGTAAACGAAGAAAGTGCCGGTTGGATAAGAGGAAGAACCGAAGAACAGTTCAAGAGGACCGGTTAGAAAGTTCAGTTGCCACGAGAGACCCCACGGGTGGTTAGTTGTTGCTAGGTTACCAAGATACAAGGAGTAAGAACGGCAGAAAAACAAAGATCGAGACAGGAAATGCTAGCGAGGGGGTAAATTTAGAGTTGGGGGGAGGGAAAGGGAAGAAAGAAGGTTGAATCGTCTGGGATCCACTGCGGCTGAGAGGGAAAAGAGAGAAAATGGAGCCGAGAAGGGGTATTTTGGGAGCGGAAAGGAGGGCAGAAGGGGGAGAAGGTTGTGCTGTGGGTTGAACCTCGTATAGCCGCTTCTTGTCAGTGTCAGTGTCAGGATACTGGTACAGTTGCCGATGCCAGCCTGCCTTGTGAAGTTGAAAGAAGTGGGAATGTGCTGATGCCAGCCGCAAGTTTGACGGAATCGGGAAGGTAGAGTGCGGTAGTTGAAAATTGGAGCACCAACCGGTGATATGCTGGTTGTTTCAAGTCTGTGGATGTTCGGGGGAAGTTGCTGGAGGACAGGTGATGTGGAGAAAAGTTCGTGTGGATACGAGTAGTTTGGTGATCTCTTTCGGCTGGACTTTTCCATGACAAGAGATGGAGTTTTGGTAGCTTGAGCGGCGTTGAAGATCTGCGAGCGGTGAAGAGATCTTTGGTATGAGTTCGTTCTTAATAGTCTAGTTGATATTGAAGTGGCTGTAGACAGACTGGCAAAATTGGGAATCTTTTGGCGTTGTATTTGGTAGTCTGGTCAGAAAAGGAAACTCTCGGTGATGAGCGACGTGCGAATCATCCGATTTTCTGAAGCTAACCCAGACTATCTCGACGTGCTGTTATCTTGAAACGGTTTGATGAAGAATAGATACTTTCTTGGTGGAAGATGGTGACCTCTGTGGCAATGTTAGCCCACTGCTTCACAAGTTCACTGGGAGCGAGCGTGAGGTAGAGATGATTTGAGTTTTCCCTCAGTGGGCCTCGTCCTTGAAGTCTCAGCGATCGATTTAGGTATGATGGGCAATTGACTGAATATCTAATTCAGTCGAATGGTAGTGATGAACCTTCGTTTAGTCTTAGTGAGTGGAAGAGGGAAGGAGGTGACTTCATGATGGTAGTTCGAGAAGTCAATGGAGGAGGTCTTGCTCGACTCTGACGTTGGGTCTTTGCCCCGATTATGAGCCCTCGGCGCCGTCACTATGACTATGGACGCATTCTCAACGCCATCCTCACACTGGACAACGATCTCCATTTCCCACTCGTCCCAACCCATCACCTTTCCGCAGCATCTCTTGACGCTTTAACACTCAATTCCTCACCGCTTTCTCAGGGTTCCTTCCACCAACTTTGCTCAAATATCTCTCCATCCACAACTGTTAAACCGTCAACCGCTGACGACGCAACTGCTGCGCTACGTTGCGCCATGCTTGATACTAACCGGCTGATCGGTTCCGTCTTGAGGATTCGACGTTACAGTAACCTTAAACGCTACAAGTGACTGGGAGGCTGAAACAAGACAGACGAAGAATTGGGACGTAGGTAATATTCTGAAGGTGATATACACGAATTGTGAATTCTGGTTGGTTATGAGAGACACAGCCTCGTCGATAGCGGGTAATGTGGTGCGCACGGCATTGAGTTGACAACTTTACAAACTCAATTATGCTGCGCCGTTCGGGGCAGAGTGGAGCGAGTGAGATATTGGAAAAGGGGGAGGAGAAGGCTTCGCCGTCATTGGGTACGGAGTTTGGGGTGGCATTGGATGAATACGTGAAGGATGTGAAGATGATTACTGCATAATTGAAAGGTACATTTTGCTGTTGCCTGGCTGGCTGAACCAAATAATGGCCGGTGAACAACTTGTTCGATGCCACGACACAGAAAATATTTGTAGGTGGTGGAAGCACAGCCTCGATGTAATGTACAACTTCGGATGACTAAATGACAGGGTACTTTATTCATCTAAAGTCCAACATAAAAGTTTCTTCAGACGAAAATATCATGGATGATTCAGCAGAATAACCAGGGGCATTATAGTAAAATTTTATAAGGAATAAAGTGTGTTGCTAGTAGCACAATTTACCCCGCAAAATCTGCCTACGGAGGTGTTCTAGAACTGCAGCTATGCATGCTCCTGACCTGTTCCAGAAAATGGAAGCATGGGAAATTCGATTTGTGCTTGAAATCTTTCTGTGTTTGAGATAGGAATATACTCTGCTACGAATGAAATATCGAGGAGTTGGCCGTCGCGCTAAAATGCTTGCTAGGAACTGCATCTGGAGACGCTGCGGCAGGTGGAACTGATCCGTTGGGAAGACCTTGCTTGGCATGGGGAAATGATATCCCGCCCATCTGATTTGATGACACCAGATCTTGAGCTCTGCTTAAGCCGTACGCGCAAGCCTTCAAAAGATGAGTGAGCAGTATGGTTGGGGAAGGTGGGTTAGGAATTTTGAGATAGACTCATCGAGATATGGCACCTATGGCCCGTGCAGTGAAGTCAATGGTGTGAAAGTGAGGGGTCTCATACTGCATACATTGCTCTAGAAGGGCTTTCATGTGCATGACAGTGATTTGTGATGTTCGACAGCTATTTAAAGAATTTGGGCCTTCTTTGATAACGATTGGCCCTGGTCAGATAGGGAAGAGCGGTGGAGAAAAACGAGTGGAGTAGACTTATGATACATGGAAGGAAAATGGATGCGTTCATTGATGAGAATGCAGCCACAACGACTTTGGTACGTGTCTGAGGTGGAGCGGGGTACATACTGCACTCTGTACTGCACTGTACTGCCTTGTACTGATCTGTACCGTACATGGGACAATACCATGTCATGAATTTGCTAATGAAGGAAAGGTGTGGAGGAGAGGGAGATAGCTTCGGATGCTTCTCCGAATGGCCTCGGTCCCGACGGGTAAAGACTTCCTCATCTGGTGGTGTATGTACTGTACACTGATAATGGGAGAGGACGATTGAGTACGAAGCTATTCGGAGGTTCCATCACCGTTATGATTGGCATGGCTCATGTGCTTGGGCCTTGGGCTTGCCATGACCTGATGATGGACTGAGTGGGTGGTCAAGATAGTACGGCACAGCGGAACATTTGTGTTCTTTTTTGGATGGAACCTTGAAGCGGTGGAGTTGGAAGGCAGCATTAGCCTAAGTTATTTATAGATTAAGCTCATGACACCAGTAAAGCCAAGCTTTTCGCTTAATAATCCTTGCTCTTTCCCCAGTTCAATCATCCTCGCGTTCCTCGGAACCAATCCACGAACACTCACGGGATTCCACAGCTGCTTCCTCACAACTGGTGACGATGTGCCTCCACAACGCCTTCAGGGCTGTGGATCTCTTCTTCCGCACCGTAACGCACAACACCAACCACCACAGCAGCCCAGGAGAGGCCACGAGATCCTACCTTTCCCATGCATGATGATGCTCTCACCGCCCGGCTCGGTTCCAACCGTACCGATTCAGAGGATAGCGAGCACCACTCGATATCCGTCGCCATTTGACTCTTTTCGTTGAACCACAAAGCACAGTACCCTAGCTATTCCACCAAGCCCCAGGCCGAGAGGGACACCAGAAATAGATAGCATACTACCTACAGGTTGTTTTAAATGTTAATTGTGAGGTGATTATGGCCGTGTTGCCAAGAGATGGTGAGACTAATCATCTCTCCACGATTCACGGTATTTTGCTATATCTAGTTAAATACTAGCCTGTGCTCATTAACATTTATTATGGCCTGTAGAGAGTAAGCCAAGTATGCCGTGGAGAGACTTGATTGGTCTGCTGGAGGCCAATCCTTGGATTTGATAACAGGGTTGGTGGAGGGCAATGGCCCACACTAGAAAGGTACTGTCGCTTTTGGCGCATGAGGCCACAGACGGGGAATTTTGAGGGTTTTGATAGACGGGGATGTATCTTGTTCCGTGGATGATCCTTGTGGCCGTGGCCTGTAGGAAGTAGATCTCCTGGATCTCCAACAGGAAGTTTTCGAGCCCGCGGTTGCATCTCTTCTTTGGGATGGTCCTCCGACCGTTTCACATCGCGGTTGAGATCTTCTAGATAAATCGAGAGGCTGGGACTGGTTCACTTCAATCGCGCCCCCAGTATTTTCTCGGTAAAACGGGGCTAATTGATTCATTTGTGGACGATGGAATAAGGCGTTCTGCATCTGAGGCCACTTTTCAAAAGCTTGGCCATGCCGCGGGGCCTGCAGAGAAGAACAAAGCATTTCCTCCCAATTCTCACCGCTTTCTTGTCGGCTGATTGATGCACAACTCAAATTCCTGTTTCGATCATGAGGGCGGAACAAAAGGGATGCAACACATCGAATTCAGGTCTCTCGATCAGACGGCGTTGTCCGAGAACTCCATGGAGAATTGATTGAACACCAATTGGAATCGATTATGCAGACCAGTCATTCTGATCGAACGGACGTCGGAGACGGATGCGGCGTTCTTCCGGATAATGACAGGGTTACGACGGTAAACTGTACTGAACTGTCCCTCGCTCGTGTCCCACATACAAGGCCACAGATGCAAACTTGACGTCGGTTGCTCCCAAGCACGAAGCGCCGCTCAAGTGCAATACCAAGACTTGTCTAAGTGGGATACCACTCACAATGAACCCAACTTTGATGGACATTTGGAATACCGCCGGGATTCCGTTCTCATGGCTTGGGTCCAACGGTATACGGCAACAGCGATGCAACCTGTGAAACCACACAGCGAATAGCCCAAAAATAAATGTCGAATCAACCGAGTTGTCCTCAACTATGATATCATATCTGACAATGCCAATATATTCCACCGGCGGTACTTCGTACGGCGTGCACAAGCTGGAGGCAAAAGAGTTCAAATACTGATTTGCAGCTCAGCCAAAGATGCTACGTTGTATCACTAGAGTCACAACTACCATGTGCTGCGGTCGGATTCACAAAAGTCCATCGAAACTTTTAGCCTTCTAGAAGGACGGATCTACACTAAATATAACTGCAGGTCATCCTTGACCCGGCCGCTTGTCTGCATTCATTCAGCTGCTCGCTGGGCGCGCACAGATCGACCAATCATTGTTCACATGGACATGCCTCGGCCTAACGCTGCATGGAATGTCAGGAACTTCGCGAGGCGAACAACCATGAGCTTATTGAGTACGGTTTGTCACTCGAAGCATAGTGATTTCTATTGAAAATTGCTTGTACAGTATGTCAGCCAGTCTAGAGAACCAGTTCACCTCCTGAGGATCCTATTTATGAACGGAATGCGGTGATAGAAGAGCGCCGACGGCCATTTTCTCGAGGACGCATGACGTCTAGGGGTTCAGCGAGATGGGAGCCAAGATCTTCGATATCTGAGCCTCCTTACTTGCCGGTGCTGTTCTAGGGAGTCGACATGCCATTTTCAAAGTGGGTGTACAGTAGTACACTGCCGGCCCGGTCAAGCTCTCCGCTGCTCAAAATACGGCGGCGGGAAAAGCAGTTTCAGGACAGGAAAAATCCGCCAGCAGTCTCTGAGCCATGCCCCAGAACCATGTTTACGATGGATCCAAACTTCCAAAGGTTGGAGTGTTGATCGGGGTGGCCGTAGACATCCACCTGAAGTCTTGGCGGGATTCTGCGGGCTAGACTGGTTGAGATAAAGCGGAGAGAGTCATGCCATTGTGATGTGTTTGGCGAATGAGAGTTAATAAGTTAAAAGCTAAATAAAGTTTCCTCGGTACATTGAAGAATGCTCTGGGGACAGAAGCTTCTCTCACGGAAGATAATTGTCCAGAATGCCGCCCGCGGGCAAGGATTTGCTGGTGAAGCAGAGTCATGAAGGAGATTTAAAGTTTATGAGGCTATTTCCACGGTTAATGTTGCTAGCTCGGCAATGTCATGCTGCAAGCCAAAATGTGCGACAAGCACCGTGAGGTTGGATGAGCATGGAATCTGCCAGGACTGCTCAGGGCTAGCATTGGACGAGCACGACTTTGCATGAGGAATCAAAAAGTCCCAACGAGCGGTGACCGTTCCCTCTGCGATCATTCGACGAGGATTAAGTTTTGTGGATTACCTCATGGCAAGGCGATCGACGTTTCGCACTTCAAACCCCTTTTGAGGATTCCCAGATTGACGGATTCTCCTGAATGCCCGCCATCCGAGACTTGGCTTCCGCATTTGAACATTCATGAGACCAATCAGACAGCGCGCACCCACGAAACTACTTTGTAGGAGGTTTATTTCCTTAAAGATCACGGGATCAATGCCCCCACATGATGTTCGTCCGGCTGTGCAGTGCAGCGGGAGCCGTCAGGGCCAAAAATGGACACGAGAAAATGCGCGCGTATCAGAGGCTCAGGAAACAGCGGTCCCTTTTTCCTCTCTCTCGCTTCACAGACTTGCATGCCTCCCTGGGCCACCGCTTGCCTGACCAGGCTAACCTGGGGTCCATCATCGATCTCGATGGGAAGCGGTCTAGCGCGGGGCGGAGTAAAGAGGACTGACCTCGAAAGGTGCAAGATAGATGCAAGCGAATTGTTGACGCTGCACCCAACCAAGCCCATGCACGCGGAAAGCAAACCAGGACCGCCAACTAGAGGTAAGTGAGCACACTCGCAACCTAGGCAACAGTGCAAGAGCACAAGAAACAGGCCCCAGGGTTCTCCAGGGTGATGCGCCCAGGTATGGAGAAACCGTCACAGCGATGCCAGGGTGAGGCAACAAAGGTCTCGTCCTTCCTGTCTTGTCTCCTCCGAGCCTCCGGCTCCAGGTCAACCTTACAGCCCCGTAGATATCCATGCTGCTCATAACTCGCCGGCGACATCGGCACCCAAGGCGAGGAGGACATGCGCGTAGAAGTTCGAGTGGTAGAGTCGAGTCGTGGTCGTGGTTGGTGGTTTGCAGGTGCAGCCAAACTTATTTTTGGAAGTGCACACCACCACCACCATTCTCTCGGCCGCTAGACAGATCCTTGCTCTCGTCACTGCTCACTCACTCTCCCTGCACCCGTTAAGGTTACCAGCCAGCTTCTGATGAGCGCCGCTCAGGCTCGGTGACCAATCGAGCACTGAGCACATGAGTCTGACTAGGCGAACATAGAGTGGTTTGCCCAATGCAGCAAATGTTCACAAATCGATTTGTGCTTGGCCACAACGCACGATGCCGTTGTACCACAATGGCATCGAATCGAATAACCTGCAGGTGCAGATGCATTCCCGGCAGCAGACGTATGGACTCCTTCGGCCCAGATGGCCTGCCCTGCCCGTCATGTCGAGCCGTCAAGTCCAGGTCAAACACGCCCCCTTCGGTCCTCGACCACGCCCAAAAAGAGTCTGAAACCGTGCGGCGTGTTTCTCACCCATTGTTCACGCTCGCGTCCGTTCAGAGCAACTGCCACTCCAACCCAGACTGACCCGACTGACCCGACTAACCCTACCGGTCCCCTGGTGCTCCACATAACGTTACCACCACCCCCTTCCTGGCCCGTATGCACACTCCGTGCAAGCGCCTTCTTCTGCTTGAGCCACCCTCTTTGCGCTTGCCCTCTTTCGTCGATTCTGCCACCACCCACGCGCCAGACTATTAAGAGGGAGCATCGCCAGTCCAACATGTGTTTGCAGAATCATTGAAAACAGTCAACTACAGCCTTCAGGCTTCAACCCCCACCACATTCGCTTTTTGCACCTGCTATTAGGAAGCCCTCGTTGGCTCCTGTCATTCGCTTTTGCGTTGCGTAGCCAGAAAACTCAGCCTTCTTACCTTCAGCAAGCCTTCGGAGGATAAAGGCCCCCCCATTCACAGCCTTGGCTCACCCTCGTTGATCAACATCTGGAAGACTTGTACGACCATTCCACCAGTTCAGGATCTTTGGGTACTCAAGCACAGCACGACCTTTATGCTTACTCGTCCCGAGCTCCACCAAAACCATCATCCAGATCTCAGAACAGTTACGTTGCGTTCAGCCGCTGCGCCCTGATCTACTGGCTGTGTTGTAAAAGCAGGAGTTCGCCCAGCCCGCTTCGTGCAGCCTCACCACCACATTCGCTTTTCCGGATTCAACTATTACATATACCCGGCAGCCTCGGGGTTCCTCGTTTCTCTTGGTACCTGATCCCCCTGTTACTCATCTACTTCATCAACCGCGTCACCGCTGCTCCTGTTGATCGATAAAATTTAAGATCAGACGTTCGTCGACGGCTTTCACTCGTTCAAGCCTCGTCGTCTTCTTTCTTCATCTTTTTCATCAGCCTCGTTGCAATGGCCGGACCCGGTGGTGGACCTCCTCGTCGGAGGTGAGTTACATATTCAACGTCTACTGTCCCTTCAGTCACTGACATAGAACTAGCCATACCAAGTCTCGCAAGGGTTGTGAGACGTGTAAGCGTCGACATATCCGTTGTGACGAGAATTTTCCCCAGTGGCAAGTTTACCAACAGCCTTACGCCCTGTTGAAAATCGACGGAGCTGGATGCTAACCTGTCTTCAGTCGAAATTGCACCAAGCACAACTGCCGCTGTCCTTACATGGATATGCCCGTTCAGGAAGAGAGAGCCGCGACTCCAGAGAGGGCCGATTTGTTGTGGACTCCCGAAATCGAGGCAGAGATTGAGCGCTGGCAACAGACTGGGAACTTCCCATTCCCGGATCTGTACATCTACCCAGCTCCTGCACCTCAATTCTTTTCCTTCGAGGACCTTCGCCTCATCCACCACGTCGCCTCTGTCTCCAGCGAACTCGGACTGCACGATGCTAGCAATTTCACTATCTGGACCCGACAAATTCCGCTGTAAGTGACATTCGTGTGGGGAGAACAACTAAAGAAGATAATTGGTGGCTGACAAATGATTAGTTTCCTCAAGATCGGAAGTGATTACGCTTTTGTTATGCATGCATTGCTAGCGCTCTCTGCCACACACCTTGCTTGGCTCACGGATTGTCCTTTGACGGCCAACATGGCTTATGAACACCGCGGAGTCGCTCTGAAAGGACTCCATGAGGCAATCGGAGCGTTCTCGAGGGAAAACTCTGATGCTGTTCTTGCTGCTTCCCTCCTCTTGTCTTGGCAAGCAACAGAATGGTCGGTGAAGATCTGACATAATCGCTAGTAACATTATGCTGACTGCTACACAGGCGAGGATGGACTCAACTGATGCACGGAACTTCTTCGGTATGTTGTGCAACCACCACCGGTCATTCTGCATGTGGCTAACCGTCTCACAGGTCATCGATGCCATGCAGCCATGGAAGAATGAATCTCAGTTCGGGGATTTCATCGCGGAGCAGAGCACTTTCCCGACGGCGCCCCCATCTCCAGCCCCTGGCTCAAAGAAGCTTAGCAACCCACGAAAACAAGATCTTGATGCCTTGCAACGAGCTTACGCCCAGCTCCAGAAGGTCGAAGCACATTTGAAGGCGAACGGTGAAGATGTCAAGGCTATCCAGCAGTTGATGACCTTCGTCAAACAAGTCCGAAAGGTTTCGCCAAGCCATACAGCTGCTCAGCGTTTCGAGATGCTCAACCCTCTTCGTGCTTGGCTGTTCTGGCTTCCTGTCATGTTCTTGCAGCAGACTCGAGGTTCACCATCAGCTTTGATCATCTTAGCTCACTACTACACCGTGGCATTGGTTGTGGAACCTCTCTTCCCTGAGGTAGGCGCCGCCTACTTTGGAAGTTTGTCTTTGGGACCAATTGAGGAAATTGCACGGAGATTGTTTTCCATCAACGTCTCCTCGCCCCTCGACTCCGACATGCAAACTCCACTCAATCTTATGGAGTACCCTATCGACATGGTGTCAAAGTTTAGAAGTCGAATGGGATGGGTTCAACCAGAGAGAACTGCTTCATTCCCAAGCTTTCCTCAAAACGATTACAGCATGGCCGAGAGTTACCCTACAAGCCTTTCTCGCTCGCCATATTGCAATCCGGCATTCACTTACAGCCAGGAGCACTTGATGACTATGCCTCCCGATCCAATGTCTGCCACTGCAATTAGTCCATTGACTCTGGATCCATTCACTGGCCACTATCTCGGGATTCCTTCTCCCAGCGGATATGGTGGATACAGCCCGGCATCTTCGAACTTTGGGGAAGGATCAATTGTCTATAGTGACCATGGGGATGATTTTGCTCTCTATGATACTCAGGGCCCAGGCTCGAATTTTGGCGGGTTTGTGCTTCCGACCACCGTGTGGATATGATTCTGGACGAAACGATTTAACATCTCGCCCAGGACCACTCCCGTCTTCAAATTCGAGCCTCGCTCCCCTTTTGAGGATCAAATTAAATTTGAACCTCAAACTCCCGAGCAGCAGATGCTGCAAATGCATCAGCTGCCACAGCCTCAAATCCCGCACTTACCAAGCTATCCCCCTCGCAATCCTTCTCCGGCGAATCCCTCGGGAAAGGGAAAAGGCCGTGAGACCTAATATCTCACCCTCGCAATTACGACTTGATTTTTACCGCCTTGAGATTATACGAATCTCATACACCTAATATTGTTACCACCACCATTACGACTCTCCTTAATCACCCTGTTATCTAACGGCTTTTAACGACCCTTATGATGTTTTTGCTACGATATTCATGTACGAATACTAGTACCCACGATCCTTACGCTATATACCCACGGTCCTTATAGATGATACCACAGCATTGCATGGAAATTGGAGTTTTTTGAGAAGCAAGAGCGCCGATATGGGCTCATGGCATTTGTGATTTCGAATGGAGGGAAAATTGGCGTTAGACATAGCGGCTATCTGTAATATGGATTCTTGCGAGCAACAAAGATGTGTAGAGTATGAATGAAGCATGGCTTTGACCTTGACCCTTGAAAATGTCCATCTTCTGAAAAGCGAAATGAAATGAGAACACTCTAGACTGTTGGGGACCCAGAGTCGTTAGCAACACCATGGGAGTTTCAGGCAAGTCAGATAGCATGGACAGGGAGTTGACTTCACCTCCACGACCAGGAACTCCGAACCTTGAGGCTGTCAAAAGGGATTTGCCGCAGGACACGCTGATCGGCAAGGAATACAGGAACCTTCACGACTTGTCTTTCGTTCGTTCAGGGGGCTAAATTTCACATCCCCTAGCTATCACGTGCAAGCACCCTACTAGTGCAGATCGCGACAGAGACGGAGGCGGCCTTGTGGGAAATTATTATTTGAGGAGGCTCAACTTTCCCCACAAACCCCCACGAAAAGAAAAGACGGGCAAGATGAGTGGTGGTTGGAATACAAGTGAGCTTTCTATGCTGTGGAACCGAAGGATTTTTTGCTAATGTGTTTAAGTTGAGAGTGACGCTGTTAGTTGTACCTTCTTTGAGCTTCGTTCAAGCTTTCCAAAGCTAGATTCAACCGCGCGGTCTGCGAGTAAGACTGACTGCTCTAGGGCGTGTTTACTTTCTTGCTTGATAATCTAGGCGTCAAAGGTATCTTCCGTACATGTTCTAGGCGAATATAAATACTGATTCAAGACTAGATGTCCAATTCGAAGAACTAATCGCCCTCGACTCCACCTACCTCAACCAACTCTCCCCCGTTTACGGCGTCATCTTCCTCTTCAAATACCCCACTGGCGAAAAGCCAAACTCCGACGGCACACCCAAAGATGGAACCTACGACTACGACGCAGCAGAGAACCTCTGGTTCGCTGCACAAACTATCCAGAATGCTTGCGGCACCCAAGCTCTGCTATCCGTATTGCTGAACAAAGACGGAGATGGAGATAAGGGGAAGATTGAAGTGGGAAAGGACTTGAGAGAGTTCAAGGAATTTACTGCTGGGTTGCCGGCCGAGTTTCGGGGCGAGGCACTCAGTAATTCGGAATTGATTAGGGATGTGCATAATAGTTTCGCAAAGTCGAGTCCGTTTGTTGATGAGACGCAGAGGACGACGACGGAAGATGATGATGTTTATCATTTCATCGCATATACGCCTATCAATGGAGTTCTTTACGAACTTGATGGGTTGCAACCAGCTCCTATCAGTCATGGAGGATGTGAGGATGGGGAGTTTTGTGAGAAGGTTATTCCGGTTCTTCAGAAGAGGATTGAGAGGTATCCGGCGACGGAGATCAGGTTTAATCTTTTGGCTATGGTGAGGGATTTGAGAATTAGGGCGAGGGAGTTTGGGGATCAGGAAGGGTTGGAGAGGGAGGAGAGGAAGAGGAATGAGTGGCAGTTTGAGAATGCTTTAAGGAGGCATAATTTTGTGGGGTTTGCGGGGGAGGTATTAAAGGGTGTTATTGGGGGGAAGTTGAAGGAAGGGGATGGGGCGTATGAGAAGTGGATTGAGGAGGCGAAGAAGAAGACTAAGGAGAGGAGTGAAGAAAGGAGGAAGGGGGCGAACGTTGGCGATGATGATGCGGAGATGGAGGGTTGAGGAAGGGAGAGGCTGAACAGCGCTCGAGTAGCTCAGGACCGACTGGTTGACGCGTGATTGGGGATGGCAGATGTGGTTGGGAAAGGCTGGTGTGTGAAAGGTCGTGGCTTTCAGGCGGCGTGATGACATACCATGGTTGATGAGAGTGCTACTTAGGATGCATTTTGCGGCGTCGGACGAGGGTCGATACCAAATTGATGAGGCTCTGATAGAATCATAGACATAATTTCGGTCAAGAAGATCGAATTACGGTAATGAATCTGCTCTGCCTGATGAAGCTCGTTCCCATCATGGTCGAGAACCAGCATATTGAATTGCTCGCGAATCGGAATCTTTTTGCATTAACCTGGAAATTATAATAGGTGTTCGTTGGCAATGCAACAAGCAAGTTGCTTCTGCTGAATTATGGCCCATATATACTCTACTATTGCAAAGCCTCCTGGTTGCCCCTGCTTCTACTCAAGATCTGCAATGTTTCCGAAGAAGCATGTTGGTTCCAATTTATTCGGCGGCCGAGCCTATTTCAGGACGTCTTGAGGTACACCCAGGGTTTTAAGAGCTGACAATTGCGGGTATGATGTAAAATGTAGAACTCCGAAAGCTGCACCTGATGATTGAGGTCCCATGATTAAGGGAAGCTGCGTCCCAGCCTTGTCATGATCAATTGTGAATAATACAAGGTGCGTTTTCACACGGGAGCTCGCGGCTGATCAAAGAGGTACCAGAAGGCTGGTGGAGTACAAATTGACCGCATTTATGAAACCGAACAGCGTATTGTCAACCGAAGCTCAAACAAAGACTGGTTCCTCAACGAACTCATGTCATGAAATTTCAATCAGTACAGAGATTCCGTGTGATCAACGAATTTTCATGAACCTTTAGAACATCGAATGATAATTGCATGTACTTTTGGGTTCTCGCCTCGAATCGATCAGGCTTCCGCGAAATCCTGGTGCGCCACTACGTAACGCCGAGACCTTCGACTCCTCACGACTATCAACACCACAACATCTGACTCCCACGCACCCTCGAGGACCTGAATCAATATCTACCTCGCTGGCCGAGAACGCCAGCACGTTTGCGATATTTGGATTCTAGGCTGGACTTGTCACCGATAGCGGTCAGCGTGTCGATCATATCGCATGCACCGCATCCTAGACCGACGACGACGATAGATTGGCAACCACAACAACCATCACGAACGGCGATAAGGAAGGCAGTGGATAGAAAGGAATAGAAAGGAATAGACAAGATGGCAGACCTTCTGCCAGGGATGCAGACGACGCTTTTTACCTCTGTCATCGTGCCCGCATCGACAGCTTCGTCTCTCCTCACAGCCGCCACCTCCGAAGCGCAAGCCAAGATCCAAGCTCTCCTTGCAAGTCAAGATACCTCATCGTTCAACCCGACAGATAGCGAAGTACGGATTCAGCGCAATGACGCGACACTCAATGGTAGGGGCTCTCAACATATTCCTCTGCACTCCCAAAGCATACAAAAGCAGTAAACTGACTCGACATTCCAGGCGTCATGATAGGGCTGCTTAGTTCTTTTGGTTCTGCGGTACTGATAGCCCTCATATTCCTGATCGTCTACTTCTTCAGGTACACAAGCAGTGGGCGGATTCTTCTAGATAGAATTGGAAGACCTGGAGAGTAAGTCGAGATTTCTCTCTACACATTCTCACAAAACACTCTTTAAAGGACAATTACTAACTGATCCACTTGTAGATATGACGATGAACAGGCATGTGCTCTCCTTACAACAGCCCTATCTCACGGATATTGGTCTTTGACCGTGCTAACAAGCTGCCAGGCTTACGCTCGTGAAGAGGCTGAAGCATTAGAAGTGATGAGTGATATTGAACGCCAGGAATATCTGCGCGCCAAAGGTCCGTTGATACTCCATGGTTGTTGGAAAGATTCAGGGTACTAATTGGGGAAACACAGCGTTCATTCAAGCAAATCCTCCAGACTCGTTACCAACCGATATATCGCTCTCCCAATACCTAGCAATCCAGGAAAAGGGTGTCTCAGCTTGGGAGTTTGAACCAGAGTTGGAAATTGCAAATTGCTTTGTGGAAGGAAGAACGGAAATCGAGTTCTTTGATTCGGAATGCTCGACTCTGACGAACCTACCGATTCCAAAGCAGAATGAGGTGTACTATTGGGAAAGCAAGATCTATGATAAACCGGAGTCGACGTTGATCAGCATAGGAGTGTGTACAAAGCCGTATCCACTATTTAGGTTACCTGGTAGGCCATTCTTAGGAGGGAGTTTTGGAGGATAAATCTAATATTTTTTTAGGGTGGCATAAGTATTCTGTTGCCTATACCTCGACTGGGCATCGAAGATACAATCAGCCATTTAGCGGGCCGACCTATGGACCTCAGTTCGTGCAGGGAGATGTTATTGGGGTTGGATATCGACCGCGGACTGGGACAATATTCTTCACGAGAAATGGCAAGAAGCTTGAAGATGTGGCACATGGGTTGAAGTCGCAGAACCTTTTCCCCGCAGTTGGTGCCAACGGTCCATGCACAGTACATGTCAACTTTGGGCAATCAGGATTCGTGTTCATCGAGGCAAACGTCAAGAAGTGGGGTCTTGCTCCAATGACTGGTAGTCTGGCCCCTCCCCCACCTTATGGCAGCGAGCAGGGCAGTATTCTGCTGGAAGCTGGGAGAGAAGGAGCACAAAGCAGCCATGGCCACTACCCAGATCCTCGGCATGGACGAACGCGAAGTGGAAATTTCAGATATGGCCCTCCAACGAGTCCAGGTCCCGTACGCTCGCCAACCGACATCTCTCTCGCACACCTTGCACACATCCCTTCTAACGATGAACCTGGGGAGTCGAGTACTTCCGCTGGGGTTGGAGATGGCATCAACACCGTGACGCCCGCAAATGTTAGGTTAGGACTTCATGATCAAGCACAACCCCCTCCAGAATACACGAGCCCCCGGCCCTCGAATGCGAATAGCCCGCGAGGCAGTACCGATAATGAACGAACGCCATTAGTGAGGAGGAAGAGCACACCACCGCCTATACCGAGCTACAACGATACCGTTGCAGAGGACAGAGCGAGAGAGAGGAGTCAAAGCCACGCGCAGAGACCGAATCTCACGAGGGTTGAATCTGGGTCCGGATCTCGACCGAGAGCTCGTTCATGACACCCATCTTACTTGGAGTGATACGATTACGAGTTGGAAGTACAATAGAACGGCGTGGGCTTGGCTTTGGTGTTGCGGTGTGGTCTGGAATTTGAAGCGTGGGTGGGCGGACTCTTGCGACTTACTCATTTGCGTGCTGGTCTTAGCGTGGAGAGGAGCTTCGTGTTTTTCACCCTCACGGACGAAATGATGGTAGCGAATTGAGCATCGCACCATGCATTGCAGCTCACGATATTTGAGCACTGTATGGCGTTGGGAGTTTCAAAACGTTTTTCAGTCGTTTATGAATGATTTGTTTGTTGAGATGCGATGGGCTGCTAGGGGTTGGATACCCATTTCTGAAGCCGGACGAGACGAGCAAGGAAAGGGGAGCGAGGAGAACGGATGGGAAAGGGTGAATATGACAGGGAACCAGTGGATGGGTGGAGGAGGGAGCTGTAGCATACATATATAGCATACCTGGCTAAGTCGAAGTGAGAAGCACAAAGACACAATACGATACAATGTTCCTTTGTAGATGCTTTTGCATCCGCGCTCTGCGTTGTAATTGAGACGTCCAGGTATGCGTGAAGGCTACAGGGTAGGCCAATAGTAAGTCTATTTTCCAATTTTACTTAATAAAAGATTACTTTTTGTAAGTGCGTTTTCCGATTTCCATGTATAGTAATGAGACTAATTTTATTATTTTTAAAGTAAATTTTAATTTAATAATAATAAGTTTAATTTTTTTAAATAAAAAATATTAAAACTTTTAATTATATATATATTTTTAATTTTTAATCGTAATTAATTATTAAATATTTTATTTTATTTTATTTAATTATATATACGAAATATATTATACGTTAATTATTTTATAAATTTAAATTAATAAATAAAAATTTTATAAAATAAAATATATATTAAAAAAATTTAAAATATAATTATATTAATTCGATTAAATTTAAAATAATATTAATATATTTTAATAAAAAATATTAAAAGAATTATATTTAAATTTTATAATAATATATTTTAATACTATATAATAAAATTTTAAATTTATTAAATATTTTATATTTGTAAATTTTAATATATTTAAAATATTTAAAACGTTTAAAATTCGTTTAAAAAAATTAATAAACGATATTTTAAATTAAAATTAATTAAATAAAAAAATAATATATTAATTCAATTATTATTTAATTTTTAATCAAATTAAAATTTATTAATATATATATATATATATATTTAATATATTTTAAATAATATATTAATATATTTTTTAATATAAAAAGTATTTATTTGATTATTTTTTTAATATATTTAATATTTTTATTAAAAAAAAAAATTTTTTAACATTTTTAATTTTTTTTTAATTTAAAAAAACTAATTAATTAATTTTTTTTTTTAAAAAAAAAATTTAATTAAAAACTCGTATTTAAATAATATTAATAAAAAATGCAGTAAGACAATAATCAATGTAAGAATAAAGTCTCACGCTCGATCGAGCATCGGCTTATATAAATTGTCTTAATTGGATTGGATGCACTAGCGAATTCACTTTATTAAGGGAGCATTTCTACTTAGTTAAACAGGCAGATTTAGACATCACAATGCCACTCCTTTTGCCCTCTCAACTGATACCTATGAGTACCGCGAAGGCCCACCTAACGATATAGCTGGCACTGATCCCGCCTTCTTTCAGGAGTTGATCGAGTACCTTCAGAAGAACGCTTTAGCAAGCGTCTCGGACTTCAGACCCTTCACGAAGGACTGTTGAAGCAGATGGTTGAAATCGTCCTCAAAGACGTTGGCACTGTCATGCTGGACGCGTCAGAGGCAAAGTATGGAGATATTCATAGAGTTACGGGATGGTGTGTTGGTCAGAAAGATGGGATTGTCGATTTCAACGGTGGGGAGTCTCATGCTAAGACTACGAAAGGCACTCATCAAGTCTTCACTGGTGGAAAGGCGCTCCCAGACCTGGCAGCGCTAAAGTCACTGTTGAAAGGCGAGGACATCATCTGAGGGTGTGGCACACGGGTTGACCCATGCAATGCTCGGAGATAATGGTCGTTGGAATGATTAGTGGCGCAGAATATTGGCAATCTTTCAGCAAATGTAGCTTCATTTCATCCTACTAAAGGAATTAGATCTTTCTACTTTTATTATCAGCGCGCACCTCTTAGTACTGCTTTGGTTGCTGTTGCACATCTTGGGGCCGTTCCACACAGCCCACTGACCAGCTCTCTTGATGTACCATTGTATTTGCGTCCTTGAGCAAAATTTCTCCATTCAGTCCTTGAAGAGTAAGTTCGCCCCGACTGGCCCAACTAGATGGCGGTTCTGTCGCCAGTTGTGCAGAACGCATCGAGATATCTTAGAGCGGAATCTGGCTCCTTCGCAGGTATTTCTCTAACTCCATCCTCCCAGACGAACCCGTACCGCAGGAAGAAGCCGGCCATCCTCGCAACACGGATAGCCTGCCTGTGGGCCTCCGAGACTCCTCCGACAGTCTCCTTAAAAGTTTGCCAGAACAAGTTCTCGAGTTTGTGATGATTACTGTAGTAGTGCCATCCTTGAGAATCCATGTAGCCAAGCATGTTCTCGAACCCCCACAAAGAAATGCCGAATGGAAGGATCCTAGCCTCAGCCCAGTCGATTATCCCCGTTATATGTCCGGTGTTGGGATCCACAAAGATATTCATCTCGCAGAGATCGTCATGACTAAGGACTAAAGGGTATGTTGATGCAAAGAGCAATGGAAGCTCTGCACGAGCTTTTCTTAAGTTCTCCGTAAAGCGGAAGGGTAAGGCTCGAGAAAGGAGGTCTAACTTCTGCTGGTAATCGTGATGGATGGCTTCGACGACATCCAAGGGCTTTGTTTGCCTGTGCGTCCACGATGCTGCGAAGAATCTGTTCATAGAATTAGCCCAGTATGAAGTGGTACAAAGCTCGACGTACCTCGCAAAACCTATTACGGTGTTGGACTGTCGTGACGCTGCCTCTGATGACGGTTCAATAGAGAGACCGTTTATACATCGCGCTTGAATGTAGGTAGTTCCGGGAAGCTTTTCGATCATGTATACAGAAAGTGGTGACGATTGGCCAATGTTTCCGTGATAAGTACAGGCCGCCACAAATTGTCCATGAATTGCTCGAGCTAGGTTCAAGGTCTCTATATCTAGGACTGAGCTCTGAGTTCGAAATTGAACGATCTTGGATTGCTTGACTCCTGCAATTACAGTATAGCTGAACGCACCCTGGATAGGCGCAGGATTGACAGGTTCACCAACTAGAGAGACAGCAAGTTCATCGCATTGTCGCCGCGTCACGGTTAGCTGTGATTCAAAGAAACTGTTGATCGTATTATCAAGAGAGTAAATGGGATGCATAGTGGCAGAATGCGCTGTGGGTTGACTTGTCGAATGATCGGTCACATTCGTCGCACTGGGAGAGCCGAACAGAGAGTGGAGCGATGAGCGTGAGCGGGACAATTGTGCTACTGCTGTTGCGAAGCCTGCTGGTTGCTAAATGATCGATCTTACTTTAAAGACGTGAACTCGAGAATCGAAGTGCTACTGCAGAGTCCCTGCAGCAACCACTACAGAGACGTACCCTTTTCTACTAGCTTAGTGCATATACACTCGGGAAAATAAGAGTATTCGTACTCCGATTAGTTCAAATTAAAAGTGTATAATACGTACTTTTTATTAAGTAGTATCCCTAGTCGCACGCACCTAGTTTTATTAATTAAATATACTAATTTAAAATACGTATTAATTTCGATTATATTATTTTATATAATTAAATTTTTTTTAAATTTATTAATAATAATAATAATAATAATAATAATAATAATTTTATAAATAAAAAAATTATTATTAATATAATTTATATAACGAATAAAAAAAATATAAAATTTTTAATTAAATTATAAAAAAAAAAATTATTATTATATTTAAAAATTCGTTTAAAATTTTATAATAAAAAAACGTTTTTAAATTTAAATTAATTTATAAAATTAAAAATAAAATAATAAATAAATTATAATTATAAATATTATATTTTTTAATTAAAAAAATTAATAATATATTAAATTTATTAATATTATAATTTATAAATTTAAATATTATAAATTATTTTAATTAATATTAAAAATAAAAAATTTATAAAATATATATTATATTTATTTACTAATTATTATATAATATTAAATTTTAAATAAAAAATTAAAATATTTATATTTATAAACGATTTATAAATTAAAAATATATAATTATTAATTTTATAATTTTATTATTTATTTTATTAATAATTTTAAAAAAGTTTTACGTTTTAATAAATTTTAAATTAATTAAAATATTATATTATAAAATTTTAATTATATTTAAAAAATATTAAATTATATAAAATATAAATAATTAAATAAATAATTTAATTATTAATTTATATTTTTTATTTTTTATATTTTTTTATAAATATATAAAAAATTTAAAATTAAAATAATATAATTTATAATATTTTTTTATAATAATTAAAATAAAAATTAAAATATATATATAAAATAAAAAATAAATATAATAAAAATTATTAAAATTAAAAATTATTTTTAATTTTAAAATAATTTTTTAATTTTAAATTTTTTTTTAAATAAACGATTTTTTATAATTATTTTATAAATAATAAATTTTTAAATTATAAAATTATTTATTAAATTTATAATAATATAAAAAAAATAAAATAAAAAATAAATTAAATTTTTTTATAAAAATAAAAATTATTAATATTAAAATATATATACGTATTTATTATATATTTTAATTAAAAAAAATAATATAAAATTTAAAAATATATAATAAAAAATTCGAATTTTTTTATTATTAATATATTTAAATTTTTAATAATTAATTTAATAATTTTTTTAATTTTTTTAAATAATATTTAATTATTTTATATTTAATTATATAATTAAATATTAATTAATATTAATATTATTATAAATATTAATAATTAATTAAATATATATATTAAATTAAATTAAAAATAATAATAAAAATTTAATATTTTATTATTTAAAATATAATCGAAATTAAAATTAATTAATTAATTTTTTAAAATATAAATTAATTATTTAATTATAAATTTTAATATTATTTGAAATAAAATTTTTTATTAAATTAAATATATTTAAAGTAATAAGTAATAAACGAACTATATATCGTAATACGAAAAAAAATATTATAATACTAAGTAATTATTAGTACGCGAATATTGTAATATACGAATATTGTAGTACGCGAATATTATAATACGCGAATATTGTAATACGAAAATATTATAATATAAAGTATATTTTAATACGAGTTTATTTAAGTATATTATATATTTTAAAATAATTATTTTTTATTTTACGTATTAAATACTAATTTTAATTGTATACTATTTTTATATTGCGCGCTATATAAATACGTTCTATAGTATAATATAAACGTTTTTAAATCAAATTTTCAATATAGAATCGAATAATACTAATTATAATATTGTGACGTTACTAGTTATCGAAATATAAAAAATTCGAGAATTGAATAAAATTTTAATATTTTTATCGAAACGAAAGAATTATTAATTTAGTTCAATACTTAATTCAATGTCTAAAACTGCTAATTATTAAATTATATAATTACGAATTTATTATTATATTGCGATTTGAATTGTTTGATTTCTATCGATTGCAATAGAAATTTGTTTTATAAAAAAATACATTTCAATTAAATCTACGATTTATTATTCTCGCATTTAAATTATTTTTTAAATTAATAATTTTAAATAGATTCTCGTAAAATTGTAATATTGAAATTCTTATAAAATCGATAAAATCATACTACGATTAATTATAAACGCAATACTAATACTAAAATAATCAAATTAAAAAAAGTTTTACATTTAAATAAATTATTTTTATTTACTCGAAATTTCAAAATAATAAAAATATTATTATATAAATATTAAATATATATTATTTTTAAAAAATTTATTTTTTTATTATAAAACGTTTTAATTAATAAAATAATAATATATTTTTTTATATATTAAAAATAAAATATAAATTAATTAAAAAAATTATAAAATTTAAATTTTCGATTTTTTTAATTATATTTAAAATATATTATTATATTTATAAATTATAAATAAATAAATTTTTATATAAATAATCGTATTAATAAACAATAAAAATTATTAAATTTTAATATTAAATTTTTTTTTTATTGATTTAATAATTTATTAATTTATAATTTTTATAAATAATTATTTTATAATTTTAAAATTATTAATTAAATTTTTTAAAATTTAATATTAATATAATTAATATAATATATAAAAATATTTTGAAAATAATTTAAAATATATATTATTAATTAAAATTAAAAAAATATAAATAAAAATAAATTGAAAAATAAAAAATTTATAATATAATTTATTATTTAAATTATAAATTAAATCGTCGTATAAATCGAAATTTTAAAAATATTATATATACGCATTATTTTTATTTATTAAAAAGTTTTTATTTTTTTTATAATAAAATAATATATAAATTAATATATTATTAATTATTTATATTAAAAAAAATTTCGATTAAAAAAATTATTATTATTTATTGAAATTTTCAATTATTATTAATAAAATTATTCGTTGTTTTTTTTAATATATTAAAATTAATCGAATTTTAAAAATAAAAATAAAAATAAAAATAAAAATAAAATCGAAAATAAAATATTTATAAATTTAATAATAAAATTTTTTTATTTTTCAATTATTAATAAATATAATAAATATATAAATAATATCGATATTATAAATTAATTATAATATAATTATATAATTTAATAAATTATTTATTATAATTAAATATTTTTATTTTATTAATTAATTAATATTATTTTAATAAACGTTTATTTTTATTTTTTTTAATTTATAAAATATTTTAATTATATAAATTTAAATTTTACGAAATTTAATTATAAAAAATTTTATTTTCAAATTATTAATTTTTTATTTACGAAATTTAAATTAATATCGAATTATATTTATATTAATAATAATAATTTTATTATTATTAATCGAGTTTTAATTTTTAATATTTTATTTTATATTATATATTATAAATTTTATTATTATTATTATTATTATTATTATTATTATTATTATTATTATTATTATTATTATTATTATTATTATTATTATTATTATTATTATTATTATT
>MU119215.1:399454-502059 GCA_014904845.1 Acephala macrosclerotiorum
GTTCTAATTATTCGTTATTTATAATTATATAATTTAATTTATTTATTATAATTTTTTTAAATTTTTTATTTAATATTAAAAAAAAAAAAAAAAAAATTTTTTTTTTCGATTTTAAAATCTTTTTTTAATTTAAATATTAATATTAAATCGTATTTTTCAAACGAATATATTTTTATTAAAATAATTTTATTAAATAATCTTATTATCGTTTTATTAATAATTTCTTATATAAATTTAAAAATCGATATAATTATATTATCGAAATTTATTATTGTAATAATTGAATTTATTATAATTTTTTTAATTTTTTTTAAATAAATTTTATTTATAATTATTTAATTTTTTTTTTTTAATAAATTTTCAAATAAATTTATATTGTTTTTTTTTTTAATTTTAATAAATAAATTAATAATTTCATTATAATTTCTTATAATTAAAATACTATTAATTAATTTTTTATATTTTTCAATAATAATAATTAATATTGAAATTATTTGTTTTTTTATTACGCGATTCAATATATATTTTTTTCGTTTATATAATTATTTATTTTGTTTTATTAATATTTCGTTTTAATACGTATTAATTTATTACGAAATTTATATTTGTATTATTTGATTTTCTTTGTATTATTAAACTTTTTTTCTTTTAAATAATTCTAATAAAAATTTTTAAATTCTTTATTTTATTAAAATACTTTTTTAATATTTAATAATTTTTTCAAATTATTTTTTTTCGTATATTTTTCAATAAATTATTAAAATTTTATAAAAATAATCGTATTTTTATTTTTTTTTTAAATTTTTTTTTAAAATACTTTTTAAAAATTTTTAAATTTATTAATTTTATATTAATTTCAATTTTTCATTTTTTAATATATATTAAAATTTTTATTTACAATAATATATAATTCGATTTTACGTTTATAATCAAATTAATTTATATTATAATTCTTTTTATATTAATACAAATGAAATCGAATATAATTTTTTTTTTATTAATACGTTTATATCGTTAATTACTAAATAATTATCGAGCGTTTAATTAATTATTTTTTTAATCGATATTTTATTCTCGTTATAAATTTGTAATTCGTATTAATTAAAATTTTTAATTATTATTTAATTATAAATTTTTAATATTATAATAATTTTTTTTACAATTTTATTATTATTTTTTTTATTTATTAAACGATATATATTATATACGTATAATTCGTTTAATAATTTTATTAATACTATTTTTTTAATTTATTAATTATAAAAATATATAATTATATTTTTTTATATTCAATTTATAATAAAATTTTGTATTATTATTTTTTTTTATTTACGTTTTTCAATAAAATTGTAATTTTTATATTTAAATAAAAAAATTTTCGATTTTATTATTTTTAATTATTAATACTTTATTTTTAATTTTTTTAATAATTTTTTTAATAATTTAAAAAAATATACGATTAATTTGTAATCGTATTTTCTATTATAATAAAATACGTATTGTAATAATTCGTTTTTACAAATTATTTTATAATAAATACATTTATATTTTTTATTTTTTTTATTTTTTTTAATACAATTTAAAATAATATTTTTAATAATTCAAATAAAATCTCAATTTATTTTTTTTATTCAATATAATAAATTTTTTTTATTTATCAAAAAATTTAATATTTTTTTTTAATATTTTTTTTTTTTAAAAAAAAAAAATTTATTATTAAATTTTAATTTTTTTTTTTTAAAATTTTTTTAATTATTTTAAATTTATATTTATATACTTTTATAATTTTTTTCTTTATATATTTCTTAATAATATATTTTATATTTCGTTTTTAAAATTCTATTTTTTTAATCAAAATTTTTTTTCATTATTTTATTTTATTAATTACAATTATTTCAAATTTTTTTTCGAATTTTTTTTTTTATTTTTTTTATTTTTATTTACTACGTAATTTTTTTACATATAATTACAATAATTTAAATCGTACGATTAATTTTCAATATATTTAAATAATTATTATTTTCAAATATAAAACAAATTTAACGATTTATAATATATTAATTTAAAAATATATTTTTCAAATCGAAATACAAAAAAACTCGTAAATTTTTTTATAAATTTAATTTAAATTAAATCGATTTTAATCGTTTTTTCTATTTTTTTTTTTTTTTATAAATTAATAATATTTATTTACAATTATTTTTTATAATTTTAATAATATATATTTTTTTTATTATTTATTATTAATAATTATATAATTTTATTAATCAATTGAATTTATATTAACGTTTTTTTAATTATTTTAATTAATTTTTTTTTATTAAATATTATTAAATTATATTATTTAAATTTTGAATTTTATTACAGTTTTTATAATTTCTCGAATATTTTTTAAAATAATATTATAAATTTATTATCGTATATTATTAAAATCAATATTTAATATATTTTTTATAAATATTATATTTTTAATAATTCGAATTAAAAATTTTTTTATAGTTTTTTATATTTATATTTTTTAAATCTTTTTTTAAATTATAATATTCTTAAAAATTTCAATTATTAAATTCGTATAATTAAATATTTTATTTTTATCGAAAATTTTTTTTTTATTAAAAATCGAAATCGTAATTATAAATATTAATTTAATCGCCAATATTATAATTTATTATAATTATTGCGAATTAAATTTTTTTTATATTATTTTCGTTTTTTCTTGAAAACGATATATTTTCGCGCTCGTTATTGTTTTTATTTATTTCTCAAAAAAAAAAAAAAAAAAATTTTATTTGAAATATTATAAATAATTTTTTTTTTTTTTAATTTTTATTTTTTTTTTAAAATTTTTTTTAAATTTTTTTTTTTTTTTTTAAATATTATTAATTTTATTTTAAATAATATTAATATATCAAATAAATTACAAATAAAATCTTTTAATAAAAATATATTAAATTTTTCTATTAATAATATTATTATTAAAAATTGATATTAGTTTTTAAATCGAACAAATAATTATAACAATTTTTTAAAATACTTATAAAAATTATTATTTTATAAAAAACAATTTCTCGCGTTGTTTTATCGTTATTATTATTAATTTTAACGTTTTTATTATAAATAAACTCGCGCAAATTTTTTATTTTTTGTATTTAATTTTTTTTTTTTTATATTTTTCAAATTAATATTTTCAATTAAACAATATTCAAATAATTTTTTTTTTTAATACTCGATATAATATTTTTTTTAAAAATATTCTCGTTTTTATATAATATTAATTTTATAATTACTATTAATAAAAATTTATTTATAGTATCAAAAAATTTAAATACGAAAAACAATAAAATCTTATATTATATAAATTTATTTTTTCGTTTTTAGTATTAAAATTTGATTTATTCTATTTAAATAATATTCGATTTATACAAATAAAATCGTAAAATTATAAAATATATTCGTTATATAATTATTATTATTTCAAAAAAAAATATAAAAAAAAATTAATTAAATTTAATATTTTTTATTTATAATTAAAATAATTCGTACTACGTAAATAATACGTAATTTAATAAAAATTAATATTAGTTTTTAAAACGAACAATTAATAAAACGAATAATCAAAAAATTAATATTAATTTTCAAAACGAACGATTAATTATTAAAAAATAAATACTTTATAAAAAAAATTTATAATCGAAAAAATTTATACAAATTTAAAATTTAATAAATAATAATTAATAAATCGAAATTAACGTTTTTTAAATTATTATTAAATTGAAAATTTTAAAAAAAAATTAATTTTATAATTATAAAAAAAAAATTATTAAAATTTAATAATAAATAAATAAATAAAATTGTATTAATAACTCGTATAATTATTATATTAAAAATTCAAATAATAATTAATAAAATACGAAATATTAAAAAAAAATTTAAATTTTAAAATTTAAAATTTATATATATATATATATTTTTAAACGATTTTTATCGACGCAATCGATATTTACGAAATTTTTAATACAATTTTTAAAGTTTTATTAAAAATTCTCTTTAAAATAAATAAAATATATCGATTTTTAATCGATATTTATTTTCGATTTTTATTATATTTTATACAATTATTTTATTATCGATCTCTTATTAATAAATATCAATTTCTTTTCCATTTCTAAATACTCTTCGAAACTTGATTATAGGATTATTTCCATTTTTATCGACTAGCTATCGATATAAATCGATAAAAAGTGATATATATAGACCCAGTACTGCCGTAGGGTCGTCCAGCTCTTACCTTGGAACTAACCCTGTGTCCTTGGGCCGGCACCTCCTTCTGCTAATCTCACTTCCTCGGAGCCCATGATGTCTCAGCATAATTTTGCGAATACCACATCCTCAAGGCCTTCAACGTCGATTCAGACATTGAATCCTTCCCCGACGTCTGTCTCCGTGAACAGCTTCTCCATCTTTCCTTCTTCAAATAGCTTAGAAAGCAATATTTCTACACCCTCCTCGCCGTCGTCCGCCTCCAATATCGACATCGTCACAAGCGCCTCTCCAATTGCCTCCTCACCAACCGGTATTCCGTCCAGTTCATCGTCTGTATCAAGACGATCTACCCTTTCATCGACAAGTATACCCTCTGCCTTTGACTTATGCGCTTCGTTACTTCCTTCGTCATCGCCAGTTGCTTCGTCGACGTTGAGCTCTTCATCGGTTCTCAATCCTACTTTACCAACAAACAGTGCATCTAAGACATTCCCTCAACCAACATACGGAAATACCACATCGGCCGGGTTCCAAACGCTTTCAACAACTTCGTCGTCGCTCTCTTCGTTGCCTTCGAGTTCTCTACTAGCTCTCAGTATCTCGACCCCAACCAATTCCGCACCCAAAATTTCCGTTCGACCCACGTCAACAAATAGACCATTGTCAGGATCACAAACATCTTCTTCATCACCTCCCTCAACTTCATTGACTGCTACCACTGTTTGTAGCCCAGCCTCTTCGGGTGCTATCATTCCACAACCATCAAATGGGCTCAATTTATTGCAAGTCGGACCAGGTGATGCATCGTATGATCTAAGCCAGTCCGACTTCCTAGACTCTATCAGCTTCCCCAATAGCCTTGAATGCCGCGAGAATCTGGTCTTCTTATACCTAGGAACGGCTGTGCCGGCCCTTGATACATATACCACTACCGAGTATGTTGCGTTCGCTATTAGTTACGCAGCTCTTGTTCTTGGTAGAAGAGCGACTATTCTCGCAAGGTCTCGAGGAAATTTAAATGTCCAATGGGCGTTAAAATATTAGCCGTCGACACGGACAGACTTGATGAACTACGCTGGAATCTCACCAGATTATGACGGCACTATTGAAGCTGATTTCCTTTGCGATCCAGGCAAGCTTCTGACACAAGACATCGGTGCACAACTCGAGCAGCTCCTTGTTGAAGGTGGAATTTCAGGCGACCTCGCTTCCATCCTCAGAATCGAAAAGGCACCGCCCACCGCCGAACAATTCAAACTGTATTGTTAGGCTTGATGTCGGGTAATGTGACGATTCTAGAGACAAACTCGGCCGCAAATACAAGCAGCTCTATCACTAGAGCCATTACAATTTCATCAACAGCCACTACAGTTTCAAGAACCTCAACATGTCAAGCTCTGTCTATCATTCCCACCGAAATACTGAGAAAGAGGGCAGTCTCATTCAGCACCCTTTAGCAGCTGGCATACGAGGCTCGAACCGTTGAAGCCGAAATCAACAAGCGTGCCATCACTGGCATCTCAAGAGGCAAGGCACCAGTGGCAATCCTTCGGCACTCGCGCAGCTCATAGCCAGTCTTGCTGGTCCAATTTCTAAAGTAGTTTCTTCCTTGGCCTTCCGGCCTGGCTCTGTACTCGAAGTTGTGTTGGCTAATGTTGTCGGGAATCTCTTAGATCTCCAACTACCAGCCATTATTCGGCAAGGCTGTCTACCCGCAGTCTGGCAACAGACCCACTTTAGTAATTTCGTCACTATTCTCGCGATTGACCACGGTAATGGAGCTGGAAATCTTGCATTTGTTCCTACAACCACCATATTCAGTCTTGCAGACGAGGTCGTCCGGCCTCAAGGCGCGACTAGGTTCGAGAACGCTAGTGGATATCTCTTGAATGCCTCCAGCATTTACATTCAAGACAATGGAGGCTGCCATGCCGTCCTGGAAGCGTGGGTAGACGGTTCACCGACTGTTATTACACATGAAGATGTTTCATACTCTGGTATGGGTGTCGCCGTTACAGTGGAAGCAGTCAAGGGTGGTGGAGAAGTCACTCCTGACATGATCGATCTCAACGTGAGATGCGCTCTTGTGTCACCACTATTAACTACCCAACAAGTTGTTGCTCAAGAAGTGACAATTCCAGATGCTTTGCTAAGAGTTATCGTTAGCGGTGGAGATGAGACAGCGGCTGACTTCATAGCTGCTGAGCTAGCGATCAAGCCGTACGCTAGTATTACGTTTTGATTGGAAACATTGGGAGTTGGTTTTAAAGCGTTGCTAATACACAATAGGTAATCCTTCTCACTATGTATGTCTCAGTAAATATTGGTTATACATCACCTACTGTAGCAAGTACTTGGCTGATTCAGCCCGGATATTGATCACTGTTTGGCTTACTGTGCTTGTCATAAGGGGTTGAACCACTTTCTACTTCTTTCTAAAAAATTTCTAGCTTGATGTCTGTCGTCGCTTCTTTATTGTTTGTGATGTTGTCTTATGCATCCGTTGTTGACGTAGGTCAATGGGCGCAGGAGGATGGTGACACAAGAGAGAGAGCCACACAGTCAAGATACCAGTCCAACTCCAACAATATTTCTTCTGCTTTGGGCAAAAGCATACTCCAACGAACTGGAACATGGAGGGCATCGAAGATGTATGTGGAAAGTAATATGCGTATCACATAATTACGTTTCACCAACAATTATTTTTTGAGAGTTGCCATCCTGGAGTTACTGAATCCAGTAGTCTACTTTTAAGATTCTAATGTCCTGGATAGCTGTGGGAAAAATTAGTGCGGTGGCGTAAAGAATAATGAGTCGCATGCATAGGGGCTGTGACAAGAGTCACAAGGTTCATTTCAAACACAAGCTCGAAGAGGCGAAGAAAGCATTTCACTATCATCTACAAAACATCAGTTCAATCAAGTCCAATTTTCAAGGTGTTCAACTTATTTTCATTAATTCTCGTCGATCCACCACGACGACGCATGCTATTTATCATTTATCGTCTCATCATTTCATGCTCCAAACTCCACCAGGGGGTATCATCTCGTAACATCCCTCGTCTCTACTCTGCCGTTCCGATATCAAAACCCAGCTCGCCTGCGCCCTGTGGCGGATCCTCGTCTTCATCTTCGTCACTCCCTTCATTCACAAACTTCTCGGATTCAAGGGTGCCTTCCTCGCGCTCAGCCTTGTTCTCGTTCTCGAACAATGCGGTGCTCAATTTGCTCTCAAATCCCGCCCGCACCGCCCAGCGTCGGTGTCTCGGAGCCTTCGCATGCCGAATTGCGTTGAACACCCTTTGCGCTGTGATGTCTGGTTGGAATGGATTCTTTACGAACAATACATCACCGCTCCATCGAGATCTTTGGGCTTCTTTCGCCTTTTTCCAGATATTCGTGGCCGACATTCGCTCCTGGTACAATGGATGATCTTCGTCTTCGAACCAGGAAACAAACTTTCTTCGATCATTCTGTGCCTGGGACAGGAAAGAGCGTCCCAACTTCGTACAAGTAGCGATCCGCTTTTCCTCGTCAGAGGTCTTCGGATGGAATGGCATATAGAACCTGGGACAATTCGGAGGGTCGAAGTCTCCGATGCCGGAGTAGGTCTGGAAGACATCGCTTGCTTCCGCTGCCTCCTCATTCCTCTTCCTTCTATCGTACATGTCCCGTTTGGCAAAGATCGATTCTTGCTCCTCCTCCCAGTGTGTTATGAAAGCCAAGTCTTGTTCGAAGTCGGATCGGTACTTGAGATGTAAGAAGGGGCCGGATGATGGGAAAGGTAGCGCCAGCGGGACGTGGGGTGGTCTGGGGAGTCCGATGTTGTCGAAGTGCTCCAGGGGTAGGCGGACAACGTCGCTGTTTGGCTTGTATGAACCTCCTCCGAGTAGTGTGGGGTCAAAATAGTTGGTGGCAGGTTCGTCGTCGTCGTCTTCTTCATCGTCGTCTGAGCTGGAGGAGGAGGAGGGAGGAGGAGAGCGTGGGGAGGATTGGATGTCGTTGGGGACCGAGTCATCGAGCTGTCTTAAATCAGGAGGCGGTCGATTGAGGCATCCGACATTGGGTCGTCTGGCTGATTGGCTTGAACGGGGGCATGGATTGGCACGAGTGCAGGTACAGAGTCTCTGACCGCAGCACCAGGCGAAGTCTTCGCTGTCGCGGGAGCTGCGAGGAGTGCCCTCGAGCCTTTGTCGTTTGGAAAATCGATTGCCGTCGTCGTCATCGTCTCTTGCTCGCATCATTGGCATCTTGGATGGTGTGTTGCGTCTCTCCTTATCTCCAGGACAGGAAATATGAGGTTGAAGGTGGTGGGGAAGATGATCGAGTGGTCGAGAAATGGTGTACCAGGAATTGAGCTCAGCGTCGAGGAACAAGTGTCTTTTGAACTAGAGAAGTATTGTTACAGTCTTGCCGGGCAACCGTTGAAGCTCGAAGGAGTTGGTTGTGCGAGAAGAAAGTTTCGAGTTGCGTGGAAAAAGAAAATTTTCAAGGGCAGGTATGTGGGCATTTATTTCGAAGCTGAGTATGATGGTTGGAAGCAAGTGCACAATTGTTACATCTTAGCATTGTGATGGTGGGTGACAATGGCAGTCCGCTTCACAATACTAAGTGATATTGTCAGTGAATTGGTCGTCACGTGGCGCTTGATTGTGAATGGCACAGGGTGGCTTGAGATTATGACGCACAAAGTTCAATCACAAACATATTGAATTAGAAACGGTAGTTGCGGAATTGAGGAGGTGAGGAGGAGTAGACTTTTTGATACTCCCCGTATGAAAGGAGGTTTTCGCGCGAGATTGCAGCACCACCTTAATTTAAGAAGAAGATTCATGAGGAGTTTGATCTGAACTATAAAGCCATTATCTACTTGTAGAATTGTAATTATTCTTTGGATCTGGGTTCGGGTTCGAATCCCGTTTTCATTGTGCTGTTTGCGTCGTCGCATTCCTAGTCAAGAGAAGAAAGGGGCTCGCTCGCTTACGGTGAGCAAGTGGACCTCATGAAATAAGTACCTAGGTAAGCAATTTTCCTTTCTACAGTTTTCTATATTTGGTGGCATTGCATTGAGTTCTCTTCCATTTTAAGATACTCCACTTTGAAACTTTTGACGTGGGAAGTGTTTTTGGAATGTCTTTGAGTGGTAGCGTCATGCCGGGTAGTGCTTTACTCGGTCCCAAAAAAATCTTCCTCTTTCTAGGGCTCGAATGAAGATCCAACACCTCAATCCCTGGAATGATTATTTCGGCGTATCGAGAATTAAGATGTATAGAAAGCATAGAAAGCCAACAAGGAGACGGTCATCGAGGCTGAGGAATTGTTCATTTAGTCACGTGTCATTTCCGACCTCAGGAAGAACCTCTTGAAAGTGATTAGGATGACTACCATGCCTCCTATATTTGGATAGCTGAAATGGCCAAGAGTATTCCGAGGAACTTTTATCTAGCACATGGGGTACAGACTGTCTCGATTTTCCATAGGGCTGTGTAGGCCTGAACTTATCATTGTGGGAGCATTGGAAGAAGTTTCAACAGCTTTGGGGCTTGGGATGATAAATCATCGTGTTTCTATTATGGGCTCAACTCCACTGTCAAGTATCTACCTCGATATTCCACCCTTGCTCACGATCCTCCCATACCCTCGAATCCTTCAGAAACCAAGCCTGCCGACTCCTCATCCATACACGAACAAAGCTATACCCATCATATCGGTCTGCCAGAAGACACCACAACACAGCACCATAACTTTGAAATCCTTGTGGAATTCGTTCTTAATTTGTGGATGGGAACCTCGGTCTTGCACTGCGATTTTATAGGCAATAGACGGGCGGGGTGCGCTTTCGGGGGCTGGGGATAGGAAGTAAACGACATGAGTAACGGGAAAATCTACCGTGCTTTGTGTGGATGGTGCCACTGTAGTTTATTCGATTGAGAGAGGTAGTAAATAATGAAATCTCGCTTGAGCCCCGAGGTTTGTGTATGCTTTTGTTTGCTTAGCTTTGGATCTGGAAACACTACGGCTCTTAGGCCTGGTGGACTGCGTCAAGCTCTGATGGTATCATTACATCTGTAGATAATAGCAGGAAAGCTGTTAACAGTGAGGAGGCAGAGAAAAGAAGGGATGAATCTATTCGCTTTTTGCCTCTAATTGCCACCAATGAGAAGCTTTCAAAGATCGAAGTATTCAAACAACAGCTGAGTTGTGAAGTACCAAGCGAAGTAATTGTCAACAAGCAGGAAAGAAAGAGATCGGCAGGCACGACTACCGTCCCTATGCAGATCTCCACCTTTAACTTCGAAGTTGTTGGCTCTCCCAAGATCACTGGATCATTCCATCCGGGCACTTCGAGATCCCATTCAACCTCCTTCATTACAGTCGATCCGAAAGTCCCAGGATTCTCTGAAGACCACTTGCCTTTAAGTAAGAAACAAGTGAACATACAACCACTAGCAACCACGTCCCTCCTGCCTTCCCTTTTCAATTCGACCTCCCAACCGCTTCTATGCACAAACAAAAAATTTCTCCATCGGCATCACCGAAGGGTCCTACCCCTAGAACCCCGACATATGCAGCAGATCTCCCGCTGAAGCCCCCAATGAAATCTTGGCATTTCACCTCCTACCTCGAAACTCGACTTCGCCTTCCGTTTAAATTTCGGTTCCACGTTGATATGTCCACTTAATGGCGCCTTTGATTCATGGGTAAGTCAATCGAGTCAATCAGGAGAGAGGAGAAGTATTTGTTGCAAATCGCACGGAGACCATGGAGACTCCGTAAGGTCCGCGGAGGTGGAGGGGAGGTGCATGAAAGCTGAGAGGGGTGGAATGTTGTTGGAGATTATGAGATGCGGGTGGCATGATGAGATGGATGATTGGTGAAGAGAGAATGGAGAGGTTTGGTTTTGCGTTTTTGTGTTTCTTGATAAAAGAGGTGATGCGGTGTGAAAGTGGTGTCGGTCCACAAACTGCCGTTTGCATTTTCTACTATTCTAGCTAGGGTTGCTCTTCTCTCCCTCAAAATCTTCAATATCATCATACAACAATGGACAGAATGTGGAAAGTAGCTATAAGCTCTCTTGATTTTCCTATTTATACTGGAATTCAGCCAATGCGCCATGACCATCCAGCAAAATGTAGAGAGGGAAAGACCTACCGCTCACTTACCACGAAACACGATGCTCGCTCCCTCATTCGACGACTCTTACCACTTGACAGTCTCCCTAAAAAATGGTAAGTAGTTTTCTCTTCTAGGCTCATAGGACCTAGGCGATTCCAGATTCGGAACCCTTCTCGCCTGCTGTGAAGCGCAAACTTGAACATCGAAAATAAAGATCATTGAACACAACGGCAACACCATCCTGAGAGATGAAGGCAAGCACAGACAACAGCTTTGAATGGGGGGGGAAATCTCAACATAGAACACTTTTATTAACCTCATTACCGTATTACTCATTACCGATACAAACGGGGCCTCCTTTCCCCTGCCTTCTCACTTAGTCATCGGTTGACCCGAGGAAAGCATCCGCAATTTCAGTCATGTTCTTCTGATGTGCGAGGAGAAGACCCAACAAGATTCTCGACTTCATGGGGTTCAAGTATCCACTCGCAATGTGCAGTGCGGTATCACTCGACACATCACTAACTGGTACCTCTCCGCTCATCGCTCTGGTGCTTTGTACGACAGGTATGTTGTGGTTGTTGATCACGTCTTCTATCGCATAATTGAACGATGTGCTAACACCCCCTGCTCCTGCACCAGCAATCTTCTCAATGTCAGTCTCGTTCTTCGAAATCAAGCGAAGGAATTACTCACGACAATGCCCTTCGCTCCACTCGCAACAGCGTTGTACAACGTATCATCCGACATATCCTCATACGCCATTAGAATATCTACTCTGGGAATGGCCGTAATGTTCGTGATCGAATAAGCCCTTTTCCCAGTCGGTTTGACAGGAGGATAGAAGAAGTAAGGTGTATCAGAGATGAGTTCTCCCAAATTTCCCATCTCAGGAGCTTTGAAGGTATCCATGGTATTGGCGTTCGTCTTGGTAACGTAGTAGCTGGATACGATACGATCGTTCATCACAACCATGCTGCCTCGATCACGGGACAATGGAGAGGCGGCGACGGTGACGGCTTCGAGTAAATTGTAGGGCCCATCCGCGGAGATGGCGGTTGAAGGTCTCATGGCTCCAACGACGACGACTGGCTTGCCGCAGTTTACGGTTGCGTCGAGGAAGAAGGCTGTTTCTTCGAGGACGTCGGTGCCGTGGGTTACGACAGCGCCCGTCATCGTTGGGTCATCGCAGACAAAGGTGTTGATTTGCTTGGACATGCTGAGGAGGAGGGTCGATGTGACATCCTCGGAGCCGACATTGGAGACTTGGACACCAGCAACGTTCGAGATGTTGAGGATCTCGGGGACGGCGTTGATGAGTGTCAAAATACCGATTGCACCAGCGGTGTAGCCGGTGGTGGCTGTAGAGCTACCACTTGAGCCAGCGATTGTTCCACCTTTGAGAATTGGTTAGCACAGTCTCGAGTTGGAAGAAGGGAACGTACCCGTTGCGAAGATGGTGACATTTGACAAGGTGGTGTTCATTTGGGTGAAGTTTAAACCATTGTAATTGGTGAAGACAAATGTATTGGTGTCATTGGTATCCCGAACAAGAATGGGAGATGCATAGCTCAGAGCCGCAAGGGACAGGAGATAAGCTGGAAAAGAGAACATATCGAGAGAAAGCAGCTGTTCCTTGAACCTAGAGAATCCTATGGACTTTCACACACACAGAGAAAGGAAAGGGGGGATTGAGGGACCCATCTCTTCTTTATATACTTCGAGGAACAAATCAATGACCCAGAGCTTGACAGAGCGTGAGCTAAGCATCCTTCTAGCCCGTCGGATAGATATCAGCGGTGTGAAGTTTTTCTCAAATGTATATAATAGAAAACCCCACTCTCGATCAAGTCGAACCTTCTAATGCGGGTTGAGCTGCCCGAGAATTGATCGGTATCGACTGGCTGGCCTGCGGACAACGATATAGATAAGAGAGCACAGAGTAAGCCGGGAAATTATTTGAGTTCATGATAGCTTCGAGTGTTGCTTTAGAGGGCTAAGTGGTTGTCTTTCGTCTGACACTTGGTAAGCCTGGACTCCCTTTCAGGAAGGTGTATGCGATGAACAGTTACGTCCAAGTATTGAACGGCCTTCGAGCTTGGAATTGACTTGTTGCTATAGCAGAGTCTGTATAGCCAAGCCCACTTTGAGGCTTTTTGCTGCCAAGAGACTATCCAGTGGAGTCCAAATTGCGGAGTCAAAAGATACACAAAAGGGACTAGAGGATGTAATTGATCAAGCTTGTACCCAGCCACTTTCATAATCGGATCAGGTACGACAGAGCTAACGGCCAATACAAAATTTTCCCCGAAATTCATCACCAAACGTGGTCGGGGAGATGCGGGGTTGATCCTTATCGCACAGCACGTGACCATTGATAAAGGCATCAGCGTCATGCATTCAAGCCATTGGACACTCTTCACCCTAATTGCATCTATGTATCTTCAACCTCGTATTACAAACAAAAGAACAAATTATCCACATGCCCTTGACCAAAGACCGACCCTTTACCAACCTACCCGAATCTCATGCAATCACCATAACGAGACGATGGAAGAAAGTTGCTGCACATGCGCAACACTCCTTAAAGACGTGTTGCCTCAATACGATTCAAAGAGTGAGAAGCCTAAAGCCCTCGATCGACGGTTAGATTGCTGTGGGAGGGTTATTTGTGGGAATTGTATAGCTGTGAGCGTCTATATATTCTAATTTTGGACGCCAGAATGTTGATGGAGATCCAGGATAATCGACGCTTTACAACATATTGTAGGATATACTTTGCAATGAAACAGTACCGCCACTGACAACAGCAGGTCCCTTCTGTCAAGTCACAACAACACCCTCTGCTCTTCCACAAGGTCTTCGAGACCCGCCATCCTATAACCCTCCCTCTTCGTCCTCGAAACCAAAATCCTCATCATTATCCGTCGACCCACCATCCTACTCTGACGAACTTCCCTCATATTCCTCCCTTGCGAGTCCACAAACGCCCCCACCAGAGAAAGGGCAATTAGCAGAAGATGTCCTTCATTTTCTCGATTATGCACACGACACTATGACCTCTCTTTCATTTCGCTACAATGTTCCGGTAGCAGCGTTGCGGAAAGCGAATAATATTACATCCGATCATCTCTTGCTGGCGAGACGGACTATCATAATTCCGGCAGAGTATTATAAAGGAGGTGTGAGCTTGAGCCCTCGGCCTGTAGAGGGCGAAGAGGAGGAGCGAAGAAAAGGGACTGTGAGGAGGTGGATGGTTGCTTGTAAAGTTTCCGAGTATGTGCCCTCCTGACTTCTGTTGAAAGAGACTGGGAAAGAAGAAAGAGAGAATGACGGCTAATGATGAAGCATTGCTCCGAGGTATAGATATGATGTTGCGTTGTTGTATTTGCAGCAAGTCGACTATAACCTGGAAGCTGCTGTAGAGGCATATAAAGATGATGAGAGGTGGGAGAAGGAACACCCTAGGGAAGCGAATGTGAAAGGAAAGGGGAAGATGAGACATGATGTTGGAAGGAGAAGGTTTACTGGCCAGACATCATGACAACAGCGACGACCATGGTGACAATAACGATCTTTTTGCATGGCTGTATAGACGACACTTTGGATTCATGACTCTCTTTATTTTGTATCATAGTCTCTGTGGATACCATGACCTTCCTGATCGGTGCGAAACACGCACAGTTTTGTTGTACACACACACATATACTCCTGAACATGAAGCCGCCTGCGCCAAACTAGTATGCCGAACGGGTGCGAATATCGGAAATCTTTCGCTCAATCTCTCTCACTGAGCGGTCCAATTCTCCAGCAATCATTTGTTTCTTGTCCGAGGGCAAGAGGGTATATCGTTCGCACAGATCTCCATCAATGACTCCCTTTACTGGGACATAGTAACTTCGGTAGATGAGATGATCTCTACCAGCTAGAGGTGCATCCTCGGATCTGAGATGTTGCTCCAAGGTTTGGAAGAAATCCACATCCTCACGACTGACGAATGGAATTAATATGCCAAGTGTGCCTTGAAGACCAGCCCACAGCAAACAATCCCTGCCACCAGCAACCAAATTTGTCTTCTGGATGCTCATGGGAATATCTTGTGGAAAGTAGTGCGCCATCAAGTTTAGGCGATGTGGAGCGCCTTGAAGATATGAACGCTCGTGAACGAGATGCTGGCCAGAACCTTCCTCGTCGGCCTCCTCGCTTGCCTTCGGAGGACATCTCAGAAGCCACAAGTTGCCGAATTTGTCACCACCCGCAACTGTTTCATAGTCCACCATTGTGATACAACTTGTCCATCGCGCAATTGTGTCATCCACAAAGGGGATGAGCTTGTTCTCCTGAAACTTATAAACCACCATGGTGATACTTTCTTGCACATCGCTGACCACAATACGGCTTCCTTGTGTTTGAAGTCCAACAATTAGATTCGGCACGACCTCAGCTTGTGCCTTCCGGAGAAGTTGACGCATTCCAAGATCATAGATTCGCAAATCTTTGCCAACACCTGCAAGTAACCGGCCTTGGAAGCTGAGGAGAGCCATCGGCGGTTCTTCAACCTTGGTCTTATGAATAAACTCGATCTCCTTGCCGTTTTCGTGGAAGCGATAGACGTGGATGAAGCCTGCTGTCGATGACCTCGGGCTGACAACCATATCTTTGCCAGTGCCAACAATCAAAAAGACCTCGTCATCTTGACTGGCGAATGAGACTGCTGCCATGCTGACCGCAGCTTCATTGTCGTCAAGATCGATCTTTTGAAGAACGGCCTTCTCAGTGACCGGATCAACAACAGAAATGCAAGATGCCCAATGTCCTCGGCCTCTTGGGTAGCCGAATTCTTCTGGTGGTAGGATGGTCGCGTCTCCGTTGACGACTGAAGGGTCTTCGAGTAGTTTCGTCTTAGTAGCGGGTGATAGAATATTGTTGTCGGATTCGATGGTATAGAACAAAGGATATTCGGGATGTCGGACAAAGTGACGGGGTGTGTAGGTCAGAGGTATCGACTCTTGAAGTAAGTTTTCTGTCAATTTCTCAATTGAAAATATCCTGGCTAGTGTCAATCCCGAGCTACTTGCAATAGATCAAACTGAAATGTAGAAAACATGATACATCAGAAGGAACAATTGGATTTATAATATTTAATCCTCATTACCACATTGGGCATAAGAAAGTTTAACGATAAGAAAATCATCATAGTATCTCGGGAGCGGAAGAAGAGGTTGTGAAATGTACCTTAAGTTTTGCCCTTGAATTCCGACCATTCCTTCAGTGCACTGCTCGCTGCTGAAGTTCCAACCCCATTCAAGACCAGGATAGTTGAGAGGTGTGAGCATGAAGCCTTTAGTGACAGGGTCCGAGTAGCCGAGCCATGGTCTTGAGCTCAAAGCTAATACTGAAGTTTGTCCTTGAACAGACACTCGGAAGAGTTTTGCTGGCTTGGGTCCAAGGAAGCGTGTTCGTGTATCAGAGAGTTCTCCCGTGACTTCATCAAGAACAGTTCTGAGATAGACACCAGATTGAAGACCGATGTGAAGGTAAAGAGTCGAGCCTCCGGATGATGAATCAGCCATAGCCATGATTGACAGAGCTGATGGTGCTGATGTCAGGGCCTGGACCGATTTGTTCTCTAATGTAGATTCTGGGTCGAGACTCAATATGCGGACAGTGGAGTCATCGCATCCGACAGCCAAGAATTGACTTCGAACTCGACCTTCTGGCACTTCACCGAGACTTAGACATCTGACAGTTCCACTCATTTCACGCTTCTCGTCGTATTCAGCCAACGATCCGTCGGTGTCCATCTCGAAATACACAATCTCGCCTGAGCTAAGAGCAACAGCAACTTGTCGTTCATTCGTCGTAGCAGCGACAATAGAACGATGTTCAGGAACTGCCCACTCATTGACTCTTCGATCGGCTCTGATGTGTCTAATACCCTTAGGATGCACTTGAATGAGACCATCTTCGCCAAGCTGTTGAACTGCAAGTGTCGGAGCACTAGACAAGAAACCAGTGTCTGTAACTTCTTCAACAGTTTCGCCAATGCTAAGTACCAGAGTTCCGTTCAAAAAGGATAAGATGATGTACGCATCAAATGTGTCGTTTCGGGTGAGCTTTGTTGTCCATACAGCAGAGGGAACACCAGGTAATTCTGATTCTACTATTTCACTGACTTCAAGACCATGCTTGAGAGTTCGGAAAGTGCTTCGAGCGCCAGTTCCACATATCGAGTAGATTTGGGGTGCATCTTCTTCCGTCAGATTTGCTACTTTGCAATCCATCAGAGGGTTCATAGAATCGATGCTCTCCACCAAACTCAAATTCTCAGCAGGCCGTGGGTGGAAGTAGATGGGCGTGTAGTTCTCAGTGGGGTCTGTTGGGAAGTCGTCGCTACTGAACTCGATCTCCTCGTCGTCATCTCCTAGTTTCTCAAACTGATAGAACTGATGGTTGCCGAATTCGCTAGCGACAAATAAGAACCCACTCTTTAGGATGCAAAGGCTGGTTGCGATAGGTACTGTGTCGAAGTACTTAATTTTCAACCGCTTGACCTCGCCTGTCGGCTGGCCATTTTCGTCTTCAACCATTTCAATGGTGACCTTGAACAGGTCGCCATCTTCGGTCTGCAGGAGAAAGAAGAAGGCACCAGCGGCACCTTTCAGCTTGTGCATAACTCCTCCAACAATGGTTCGCTTTCTGTCGGGGTCCTCAGTGGCGCCTCGACGTCGGGGAATCGCAACTCGGAAAGCCTCTTGATTCGAGTGGCGGTATGTGATATTATCTTCTCCACAAACCAGTACTCCACTGGGTCCATCTGTGCCTCCAGGAACCTGGAAAAGTATGGTCGCAGTGCGGTCCACTGGGTCCGCCCACTTTCGAACAACATGATTGAGGCCGAGATCAAGCTCGTAATAGACCAGAGTCTTCTCTATATCTTCATAAGCTTGCCCTGTTGGATCTTGATCTGAGTCGCTATAGTCCACCTCAAGCGCCGCAAAGACGGGATTTGCGTATCCAACATCCAAAGCCACGAGGGCAAACACCAAAGTCTGGGGCTTGTGTGCTTCTAGTGGAGAGGAGATAGTGAGTTCTGCTTGCGCATTTCGGTTCAGCACATATACAAGCTTGTTTTTCTCCACTGAAGCAGTCAAGCAAGCTCTTCCTTTCGGATCAACCGCCAAGTACTGTCCTGGAATAACTCTTCGAACGCCAGACTTTCCAAAGGTTTCCAAATGTAGACGGTTGAACTTGTTCTGTGCGGGAAGAAACTCGACGATTGTTATGCGACCGGAATCAGATGTGATTATAATGTAATCTAGCACAAATTCGTTAGCCATGTTCTTTACAAAGACCCTCTGTCGGATACCCCTCGCTGCCGGTGACGATCATGGTGGTGTATCTCGAGCTGCCATCCATGCTTCAAATCACTAAGTGAAGCTCAAATCGATAGAGTGAATGACTTACCCTTATTACTTCCAGCCAACCTGAACGCCGCAATAGCCCTGATGATACCGAAGACATCGTGCGAAAGCGCAGTGATGATCTTGCCTTGTGATGGATCGGGTCGATGAAGGGTAAGACGAGAACCTGATGCCGTGATGATCTGCTGCTCCTTTGTTCCAGCGAATTGTCCGAGTATAGCTTGTGTTATAGCAGTCGGTGGCTGTACTGTCAAGCTGTACATGAACATGGAAGAGGTGGTCGCCATGATGCTGGTAGGACGCGCAAAAGTTGCGCAGGTTCAGAAGATAAGTAAATGTAACTTGAGGTATCGCGATGTATTTGAAGTGCAAAAGCTGACAAGGCAGCCTGGTGCAGCTCAAATCACATCGAGTCCGTGGGAATTGCAGCCGCTTGTTCGACAAAAAATCATCAGTTTTACCTCTTTTGTGATGGCAGCTTCGAAGGGCGCTAGGCCGTTTATGGAGCTAGTTTATTTTGGAATATCCTCATACCACTTCCCAAGAAAATTAAGAGCTTCTTTTCTTTGGAAGGGAAGCATCAAGTACAAAATGCGGAACTCCACTGCTTACACCTGTCATAGGTGTTTGACGGCAATCAGAGCTGCGTCTCGCACACGGCAGAGTTCAGCACAATCGATACGACTGCAATTAGGTTCGAGGGGCATATCTACAGTACGAAAGCCAGGAACAAGGCTCGATGGGATTTCGCAGACGAGGCAGGCTTATGCTCAAGCACCTTTAGGTGCTCGGAATGTTTCATTCACGGGAAATCAAGGGCAGACGATCGAGAGTGAGCCACCGGAATACCGAAGCCCTGGTGGGCTAGAATCAACACCAGTCCCCGAGACTGAAGGAAGACCACTTCTCATGCCGAACAACCTATTCCACCCATTCTCGACCTCCCCGTCACCAGAGATTAGAAAAAGAGCTGCTTTTATTAAACAGAATGCGTACTGCCCACACCCAGACCACCACCAAACTCGTCTCCCGATGAACCCGGATGATCCAGAAGCACGAAAGCCTAGTACAGGAGGATTGCCGCCTAAGAATGTAAGCTTCGAGTGTCCAGACTGCGGTATACCAGTGGCATGTTGTGAGGAGCATTGGGTGGACGATTATGAAGCACATTTGGAGATATGTGATACCTTGCGAGAGATCAACGAGGATGACCACGACCTACGCTCAGGCCGTTTCTTTCCGGAATTCGAATATCCTGGGGATCAGATCGAAGAGGCTATGGTTAACATGACGAATTGGGATACGTTCCTGTTCTCGAGAGAGTTCAGAGCTCTCAATGATGAGAGAAGTCTGCGTCAGGCTACGAGACTCCTGACATATCCAGTCACTATTGGGAGTGTTCTGCATGAGCTGAGTCCGTACAATATCAAGAAGGACGGTCGATTGACTGTGGAGGGATTGAAGAGTTTGAGTGGTACGTCTTCGCGGAATTGCAGGCAGGAAAGATACTAACGCTATTCAGCCCTGAGATATTCGCTTCATCCACCGCGATCAGGTGGAGGGGCTGACATCAAAGGCCTTAGACCAACCCCACCTCCGATGCGGATCTTTATACTTGGTGCTCGTGCAGAATCTTCTCTTCCTCGAGAAGTCTGGGTGCAATTGACTCATTTGTTCCCGCGAGTTGCTTTCCATCTGATCTTTATCGGACCAGAAAGCATGGCAAACAGGGATGCCGAGTTTCCCCTTCCAGAAAGGACTCCGACGAATCCATACGGCGCCATCGTCGAAGACCGGATTACCAATTCTTTGAAGATCAGTACCTTTGTTGAATATTATCATACACTTCACAAAGCAGGCCACTTCTATCCATATGATCCATACTTTGATTGCTTCATGCTATTCCACCCAGGCTTAGGACACCCTGCTAGTTCACACGAGTGGGCTGAAACTATCCCACAGTTATTGGAGACTAAGGTTCCAATTTTGGTTACAGGATATACACAATATGATATGGAGCGGGATATTGACTGGGTCAAGAAGACTGTTGGTGGGGAGATGGACATGCTTATGGAACCAGGAGAGAATCGTTTCCGGAGTTTGAGATGGGACCTCAATGACCTTGATCCCCAGGACATTAGCTGTGGCAACTGGGGAGTCTGGGCATTTAGAGGGAAAAGGTATATCGTGCAAAGCACCAGAAGTAAAGCCGATTGCTGACTTGACTTAGATACGAGACGACACGGAAAGACGCGGAGGCGTCGTCCTGACATGTATTATGAAGAAGGGGCTGTACATGACATTAGAGTTGTAGATGTCACTGTATCTTGTATCAAGAGCCGGGGATAAGATCTTGTATGATAGGTTTGGGTAGCTAGGAAATGACCGAAGCTCCTCACTTTTTCATCTTTAAAGTCCTACTTCTATAGAAGTGATTAAACGATTGAACTCTTGGATATGAGACGGACAATGAACCCATTTAGAAGACCCAAATTGTCTTGAACACAGTTGGGACAATGAGAACTAATTATGTGTTGCCCAACCACGCATTAAGGGGTAGCGAGTTACTGTGAACGAAGTCGTATTTTTCTTTATTGTTCCGAATCTCAAAAGCAAATCAAAATTTCCCTAAAAGATATCAAAGATCTCTCATATATATCAGAATATTCTTTTGAGGTTCATTCTTAGATAAGACGCCACATTTTGCAATTGTTGAAGACTTGTTTGAGAGGAGCTGTGATGGTTACTCCCCTTTCGGCTCTAATCGCGCAGCCGAGGTTGAATCTTATCAACGTCTACCAATTTCGAAATCGCTGTAGCCCTCTTCCAAGACAACAAATCTGTCATGTCTCTCACTACCATCTATGTCACCCGTCATGGAGTAAATCAATCTATTCATAGATGAGAAATAGCTAACACTTATCTCAGTTCCGATCAACTTGGTCCGTTGACCACAAAAAGGGTGTCTACTCTTCGAGCATTAGATCCCCCACAGGAATTCCTAACGATCCCGCCTTGACATCCTATGGAGTCCAACAATCAATCGAGCTTGGAGAGCACCTGAAAACCGTCGATCCACCTATAGAACGCATCTACTCAAGTCCCTACTACCGCTGTCTCCAAACCATCGACCCCTTTGCTGAGCACCTAGCAACGACCAAAGGCGACCCGAATACTCCTATCATCCGACCGGAACACGGCCTAGGAGAGTTTTTCGGCCTTGCCGACTTCCATCATCCAACTCCAGCCTCAGTAGAAACGCTCAAAATGCATTTCAAGCGCTTAGCTCCTCGGGAATCGTTCATCAGACCAACTTCGAAAGGAGAGTCCATCGAGCAACTTCATGAAAGAGTTGCCTACGCAATGGCGAAGGTCATCCAGCTTTCTGAGAAAGAGGGTGTTAAAGCAGTTGTCATTTCAACCCATGCTGCTGTTGTTATTGCCATCGGCCGAGTGTTGACTGGTCACATGCCGGAGGATATCACGGAGGAGGACTTCCACCCTTTTACTTGTGGACTTACTACTTTCGTTAGAAGTAGTAAAGGGATGATGACTCCTGTGCCTGGGTTGAATCACTCTCATGACAAGATTCCGAATCTGGATTGGAGAAATGGGAAGGGTGTTGGTGGAGGGTGGGATTGCACGGGGAATGGGGATTGTTCCTTTCTTTCGGGCGGAGCGGAACGTGGATGGTAAGACGGCTTATCTCGCTTTGTTGTGTCCTTGACTAATGGTAACAGGAGCTTCAATGGCGACGAGTCATTTCTTCCGGATGAAGAGGTGGATGAGGATGTAGGATTGGGGATCAAGTCGGTCCTGTGATCAGAAAGAGGCGCGTGGTCCGGGATCGTAAGTCGCGTTGCGGAAATAGGTTTTGGATGGAGCATTTGGGAGGAGTTGGTGGTACGGCGTTTTCAGGGACATTGGCATACCTAGATAGAGTCCAGATTCGCGAGCTAGCTGGCGTTCTGGATTAATGCAAACCATGTTCTTGCTAGAATATCTACGATTTTGCTAAAAGACCACCTATTTATACAATCTGCCCAGCGCTATAATGGTTCATAATAGTTCTAATGAGGTCAAGTTCCTCCGCGATGTAGTCTATACAATAGGATATTGTTTCTAATATCCTGCCGGTTCTGGCTTCGTTGGGAAGGCTGGTGCCTCCATATTACTCAGACATGCCTGCTTCCAATGCGAAGGAGTATACTTGTCAACGATGTTCTTGAACGCTTCCTATTCAATCATCAGCGTACCTCAGTAAGCTAGAAATAGGATATTTTACCAATGTGCAGAAGGATTCATCACCCTCAAGGTGCTTCCCAGCCGGCTTACAGCCAGGAACACTCATAACTTTATCGTTATAGCGTATTCGGACAAAGTAGCCGTCCAACTTGACTCGGTCTGAGTGCTTGAGCTCTTCGGTCTTCTTTCGAGCAATGCCCAGAGGACTATTGCGGTCCTCCTTCTTAACCGCTGCACTTGCCCCAAATATCTTGCCAAACCATGACGTTCCAACTTTAGGAACATCTGTAGGTGCATTCGCCTTAGCATCCCTCTTAGTTGTAATTTGCGCTGGCTGTAAATCTAACTTCTTGAATAGCTCCAGAGCAATGTGGCTCGTATAAGGTGGCCATGGCTCTCCTTGAAAGGCGCCTAGACTTGACAATACAGCGGCTAGAGTTGTGTCATGGCATCCACTCAGTCCGAGTTTGATAGCCTTCTCACCGCCTCTTCCAGCGCCAATTGACCCGTCTTTGCCTCCAATTTCATTGAGTCCATCATTGCCATTCTTTTCGACACTACCCACCATTCTTTCCACCACATCTCCCATCAATCCGCCAATACCGAGTGATCTGTATTCCTGTGATTCTTGGTATCCACTAAACCACTCTTCTACCCCGATCTTCTCAATAATCTTTCTCCCTTTATCGTCATAGAACTCCTTGGGCAATCTCGTCTCTGGCCCGTGTGCCAAGGTTGAATTTATGGTGTCCATAATACCTGAAAGCCGGGGATGTGAGTCGACAGCCACTCTCTTGTTCGACTCCGGCATCCACTTGCTGATCAACTTATTTAAGTATTCCATCTCGGTCGTACTATTCCATCTGTCGGCAGTTCTCTGAGCGAACGCCCGTGATAACTGGGCGAATCTCCTGCAATTCGAGTCATTGGGGAAGAGAGTCTCATCGGCTGGTGCTCGCAGTAGAACCGTGGGAGGTGGAAATGACGCTGCTCGAGAATTTGCTGGGTACATTCCCCAGAATGTCTGTTGGAGCGACTCGAGAGCTCGGGGTATGGGCGTCGCTCGCAGATATATCATATCTGAATCGTGGATCATGGGAGGCATGAATTGTAATTGGTCAACGTATAGATGTCTGAGTCGCCGTCCAAGATTCCATGTAGTCATGCGCCCTCTAAAGCGGATTGAACATTAGTATATTCATGCTTCAGGATATCTTTCAATATAAGATGGCTTTCTTAGTGACAAATGGTGAATGAGATTGAGGTAGATTTGGCAACAGAAGGGCAATGATGAAAATGTAATCTGAGCCAGACGTACTCATCGGTCAACTCGCCCAGGTTACAAACATCGTCGACTTCTCCTCGAGGTCCGGATGCAATAACCGGTCCATCGTCTGCGCCGAAGGTCTCGAGTCTCCGTCTCCATTGCATAGAAGTCCACTTCTCACCTGCAGTCTCCATAGTTGCACTGACCATTTGTCTTGCAACTCGGCAGTATGGCCAGAAGGCAGGAAGTCCTGCATTCTGGAAACGAGCAGAAACGGGACTTCGTTCGCCATGCCGAAGAAGAACCTGGACGAGTTGAAGCTCCAATCCTGAAGGATAGAGCTTGCGTAGTTCTTCCTGGGAGTAAGGACCCCTTGGCTGAAGGGTCGTCATCGTATCCTCCTATCAATAGAAGCGTCGGCTTACTGAACAGCCTTTGTTGACTGGAATTGTCGTTGAGATGGTTCGAGAGCCTTGGCGGTTGTCTATCAATGGCGCTGCGAGGCTGACGAACTAATGACAGGGATCTGTTCTGAGCGAATCGCAGACCTCGAAATTTCGCGACTATAATTCACTTCACCCGCAACACGACAATTGTTTACGGCCACTTCAATGATCCAGCAGTGCACAAGAACTGGAGGGAATGAGTTCTTCTCATATTTGCCAAGCATGTCTTCAAAGACTAAGTCTACTTCGACTTCGAAGGCTTCCTCAATGGCAACAGCGAGCCAGTTTCATTTCCTTGTCAAAAAACCGCCTTCGAACCACAACAGATGAAAAGGAGGATGATCTATCGGACTTGGGAGATGATGTGGGAAAGCGACAAGGGAGATATGCAACTCTTCCAGAGCGACCACGGCGGATGCCTCGATCAGGCAGCACGAGTTCTGGGGATATCCTTGAATCCCTTTTCGAACAAAGCATCTCGGAATCGCTTGCATCTGAGAACGTAGCTTTACAGCCAATTCCATCCCCAGAATCATACAAGAAGGGTGAGGCTGCGGTGTCGATACCGTTATGGGGGCGAAAGAAAAATGGACCTCCGCAATGGTCTCGGGGACCATGCAAGAAGGCTGAACCTCCTCGATCGATATCGTCTCTGGAACCATACAAGAATGTTGAAATTTTGAAAGAAATGATGAAGCGAGCTAGTCCGCCTGCAGATTCATTCCATTTCTTTCTAGAGCACTTTGGTCCCGAAGTTGAGCGAGAAGCATCTGGTCAACTTTTATCATCAACACCATCTTACCTACAGCAAACAGCAAGGAATCTACTCAGGGCCATTATCGTTGCAAAAGCTCGAGACCCCTTTTCAACAACTCTCCCAAGCGTCACAGAATTGTCCAGTGTCTACCTTCGACTGGGTATGCTATTAGCTGTCGATTGGGCTGATTTGATGGTCCCTTTGATCAGAAACATAATCAAACCGACAGAGCAAGCCCTTTCCGATAACAAAAATGAGAAGCGTTTGCTCTCGGATCTGCTTGGCGCTTGGAACGTTGTTTGCCGCGGCCCTGGAGATATGGAAGATGTCCCGAGAGACTACTCGTCCCAGCTCAATTGGTCACACATTCCACAGGTGTCTTTCACAGATGCAATTCGAGTATACCGAAAGGCGGGTAGTGTGGTGACGTTCGGCATGCTCACTCCTACATTCCCGATCAGAAGTCTTAGCCGAATCCCTCCTGTTGCGCTTTCGACGTTCCAGATTTTGAACTCGAAGGCTGCAGTTGTTCAAAACCATTCCGGAGATCCAGCGCGTCTCATTTCGTTACTAAGTCTCCTCATCAGCGTGCCAGGTATTGATCTCAGCAGTAAGGATGCACTTGGCCTGGACGCTGTGATGGCAGAATTCATCGAGAAACACTTGCCCGCTATTAAGAACATGGCCTCTCAAACAGTAAGCTCCGAGGTGGAAGTGGACACCCAGAGAAGATTTAAACATCCACAAGCTGGGCTTAACACAGGCATAAGCTTCATCAATAAAAGGCTCCACGAAGCACTCAAAACCAGAAACCGTCACCAAGTGGACGAGTTATGGTCCAACGTAAAGCAATGGCCAGTTGAACAGAGTCAGAGAAAGGAAGATGGACAGCATAGAGGTCTCTCAGCACACCTCTGTAACTATTTCATCCTAATCTATATGACTCTTCGGCAGCCCAATCGCGCCATCGACGTGTGGAACCATATGGTTCAACATGGGCTCACGCCGAATCTAGCAACCTGGGACTCGATGTTGTCTGGTTGCAAGGCCTCTCGTAATGCTGTGGCGTTGGAGGGGGTGTGGCAGAAGATGCAGATGGCCAGAGTAGAACCAGACATTGTCTGCTGGACAACACGCATAAGTGGGCTAATGCATTGTTACGAGCCAGAGGCTGCACTTCGTGCCTTGGATGAGATGGGCACTAGGTGGCTTGAGGCTGCAAAGAAACAGTACCCAAATATGCCTTTGGAAAAACTACAGAAAGTCGGTGGATGGATAGGAGTGGTGAAGCCAGAGATTGCGACAGTAAATGCTGCCATAGCGGGTGCCCTGGCAAGGAAAAGAAAGGAATACGCCCAAGAGATTCTGGCTTGGGCTGGCAAATACGGGATTACCCCGGATGTTAGGACCTACAACACACTTCTTACTCCTCTGCTTCGTGAGGGGAAGACTCAGCAAGTAATGGGACTGCTACAACAGATGCAAAAGTCTGGCATCGAGCCAGACATCACAACATACACCACTATTCTCGACGAGACATTCCGCTATGCAGAGGACCTTTCCCCTGATGAACAGAAGGAGCTGGTCTTTGGTATATTCGATGAAATGGAGCAAGCAGGACTGAAACCAGAGCAGCATACGTATGGCAAGATTATCTACGCACTGCTGCAAAGTACCTCAGGGGACATGACTGTCGTCAATATCGTCTTAGAACGGATGGCTAAGCTGAACCTCGAGCCCTCTACCCATATCTACACAGCCTTAGTCCAGCACTACTTCAACCAGGAGCCTCCTCAGCTCGATGCAGCAAGAGGCTTAATTGAGCGTGCAAGTATGGTGATAGGAAGCACAGATCATATATTCTGGGATCGAGTTGTGGAGGGATATTCTCGAGCAGGCGAAACAACAGAAGCGTTGAGAATTCTGGGAAAGATCAATGCGGCCGGTAACAAACCCGGTTGGCTTACTTTGCGAGAACTTCTTCGTGCTTTGGAACGAAATGAGGAATGGGAAATGGCGAAGGCTATGGTGAGAGACACGATGATCGATCAGGGTGGGCCTCTGCCTGCAGATGTAAAAGGCGAAATGGGCCAGCATCTGTTCTGGGAGTTGGCTCATGAGCTGAAGTTAGTGGATGCTTGAAGCTCTTTGTATGATATTGAAAGATGTACATGATCGGGCCGAGTGGGCCAGTCTTTACAAGAAATGTTGTCAGTCCTGATCGTGATTTCACTTCTGCTTTCGCTTCAACAGAGAAAAGAATGCCTGTCCTTGTGTTGGATAGTTTAGCGGGAAGGATCTCCGCAACTACATTTTGAAGCTGCAAAAGTATCACGCTCGACTCAGAAGAGGGCCAGTTGCAGATGTGTGTACTACATCAGTCATAGACAGTACTGTCGATCGGGCCAAATATTAGAGTGTTTGCATGAAGATTCTGATAAGCATTTCATAATCAAACAATAGTCTCGTAGACTAGACCCATGAATATTATTTCCTAGACCATGCCCCTGGTATATGCCCCGACGCCATCCGATGCTCCACAATCATAAAAGACGTTGTCCTACGAGTCCTGATCCATCGAATCACCGGCACCACCGCTAACCAGGCTCACCACTCGCTCTAGATCCTCTACTTCGCCTTTCCCGAGTTTCCTTCCCTCCCCTTGCCATTCTCCATCTCTCACTTCCCCCATTTCTCCCAATTCCAAGCCTCTGACATTCTCCATATGCCTCCGGGTTTCCTTCTCTATGAAGTCCAATCTCTCCCTCCTCCAACTCTTCTGATCCTCACCTACCAATCCTTCCTTCCCAGTTCCGTTCGCCAACTCTCCTAATCTCGGCTCCAAATTGTCTAACAAGCTTTTCAATCCTGGAATTTGACTCAATGTGAACTCTGTCGTCGTTGCCACAGGCTGTTTTCCATCCCCCATCAACTCTCCCTTATTCTGCAAAAATGCGAATGCAGGATATGTCTCCCAATCGACATCCTCTTTCTTATTTACTTGATTCAGAACCAACGCTTTCAGCGCCTTAATTGTCGCATCATTCCTAGCTCTCTCCGCTCTCAGCAACGCATGCAACTTCTGCGTCTCCCTCAACTTCCTCCTCAATAACGTAACACTCTCTGTATTCGGCGCATCCTTATCCTGCGTGAAACTCAAGCCCTCGTAATGGCTCAATCGTACCCAATCTCTAACCTCCGGGGGGATACTCAGTATATTCCTCAACGCGTAAATCTCTAATCGATCGAAATTCTTGTCTATCTTCGCTTCGAGCAGTGTCTCGAGTTGATGTACGCCATTCTCAATTTCGTGTTTAGCGGCCTCTGCAATCGCTTTTCCAGCTTCTTGTGCTTCGAGGGTGGTGGGAGGGGAGATCTTAAACCCTAGGTCGCTGGGGTTGGCACCGAGGAGACCTTTCTCTACGGCTTCGGTGGCTTTGAATGCTAGGACATTGATTGAGTTTACAATGTCATCGATGAGGGCCTGGGGAGTAGTCAGTATGCATGTATTAGAGAGCGGGGTTAGGAAGGCATACAGTTGGTCGGTATGTGAAATGCTCCGTCAACAATGTGACATCCGAAGTAGCGGAGGAGGCCATTGTTGCTTTCACAATGGAATCTTTAGTGGGTAATCTGGATATCAGCTCTCATGAGACGTTCGCATTGTTATGCCATTGCCAGTATTGATATTTACTTCAAAGCTCAGACGGACGCGACGAGCCTTAGCGCGTTGTACACGTGATCATTCCCATATTTCAACCTCCTCGAATCCTTGCCTCAAGTTTCTCAACACATTTGACAGAATTACCAGAGACGCGATAAAATGACCAGATATTACCACTATCATGAATACCAGATCAAAAACACAGGAAGAACATCCCCAATCCGTCCATCTGCATCTAGATCCACAGACTCACTCGTTTCATCCCTTCTTGAAACGTCCCAGGAAAAGCTTAGAGCCACAATCGATCCACGGCGGGAACTCTCCAGGATCACGTTCATCATAAGATCTTCCTCCCCTTTCAATAACACTCTTACACACAGACATGTACCTGCATGCTCATGTATCAGATGTCGAGGCCCTATTATCCAGCTTCCGAAGGCGAAAGACGGCCATTTCTTGAAACAGGGACACAGCAACCTCCTGACGAGGCTACTTCCTGTTAGCAATATGATACTTCGGTTCTCCTTGATCTTGTCTCGACATCTGCAAGATCGCCCCAACTTTTGCTTCTTTTCGCGAGGAAGAATTCAGCATCTAGAATCTAAGAGGGCAAGAGTTTTCTCGTCGTATTGCGAAACGGCCTATCCGATAGAGTCTTCCCAGTTGTCAACGGTGCTCTTTTGTACGTAGCGTGCTGCATTGGGCAAGTGTCCTCTTGCAAATTATCTGGATGCTATGAGTCACGTTCTTGTTCACTCTTCTTCTTCTTTCGGACAACAAATCTTCCGCATTTGGAATCCAGCGTGGCGAGCATTGAATGGAGCTGTCTCAAACTTTTGGAAGGCGCTTGAAGTTCCGCATATTGCATTGCTCGTATGGAAGCTCACAGCTTTGGTCTCCTGGAATGTTATGCCCAAGCAGACAGCTCGTGAAGCACACTGTCCGAAATGTCTGTCAACTGTTTACTAAGTCGGTGCCGGGATCTTTTTCTGAACATTTGACACGATATGGAATCTTAAGGCGATTGCACTTTAAGTGCTGAGCTTCCAAGTCCATCGTGAAGTCGGTACTTACTACTGTCTACTTACCTCGAGGACATCAATAGTAATGTAATGTCCACCTCATCTGTGTGTACAAGGCTTTTCTCTTTGCTAAATTACGAGCTGCAGATGGCACGCAGCTAGACAAATACGCAACTTCATCCCTTAGAATTGGATTAATTCCTTGATGTTACTTATGTCACTTATGTCATAGTTGCGCTCTCTTCGCCCAGTGACGGTGGCATAGATGTGAACACCCTTCTCAGTCTCACTTCTTGTCCAATATCTATTCCGGAGCCCACTCGTCTCTCTACTGAGTCTATAGCACATTCCCAAGAAAAGTGCATCTCATCTATTTTATTCCCAGCTTCCCAAGATCCTGCGCCCCTTGGTAGGGAGCGACTTTCTCATTGAGTGACCAGGCCGTCGAGCCCAGAAGCAACGTCGGATGCCGAGAGTGCCAAACCAACATCCGGCGAGCAGGAGTTCTCCTCGAAGACAGCTATTGGTGCGCATTTATGAGTACAACATTGAGGGCCACCACACCGTTTGGAGCGCATGCTCTGTGCAACCAACGCGGCTCGTAACTCCAAACGTTGAGAATCAAGAGGCATTTGTCATTCTGTCAAGCCAGGAAGACTTGGCAGCGAACCCTACACAACAAATCGTGTGAAAATCAGATTGTTCACTCATGGATAAGCACGACTTGGCAAATAGAGATCTAGGAGCTTTCGAGTTGCCCCGCCGTTCAAAGGACAAACTGCCGATTGAGCCCAATTGATCTCTAAGATCCTCGAAGAAGCAAAATGACCCAAAAGGGCAACTCACAAATGTTTCCTCCACGCCTCCGTGCCCCTTGAAACAAAAACTCCATGTCTCAGCCTTGTGCGCGGACCCCAACCCTTCAAGATGTTCTGCGCCCTTGTATCCTCGCTTAATCCCTGTCAGGAGATCAAACGACAGGGAGTGCAAGGGCTCACTCTACCCCGTGCACATCCACGTTTCAGACTTCTCCAACTTCGAGAACACGAGAGGACTTGTGGTCTTTTGGAATCAATTGAGTTGAGATGGTCGGAGGGGAAAATGATTTCCACTGGGATGACACGTTCGCCACGAACTGCACACCAGCATTCCAGACCCGGATAAGGAGAAGAGTTCGTGCAGCTGACGCCAAGGTTTGAATGTACTTCCAATGCCACCCACATCAGACACAGATCATATCGGGATCAACGATGAACGGCTTGGATTCTTGGAGATGACAGACTGTAGTGTGAAGAAGTGACAACGAGCAAGTTTCGCTCTCCAACAGCCATGCAATCCACTTCATACTCTATATACCCTCAAAATTCAAGCCAAGCCTAAAAGATTAGAAATACCTCCATCTTCATTGGCTCATCACGACTTACCAACCCGTTTTCTGCTTCAAAGAATGTCATTCAGAGTCAGAACTGTCCGTCAAGTACCTCCCTTCCAACTTCGGAAAAAGCTTGACCGTGACACAAAACAGGCACAACCCATCCTCGGATCCAAGAGTTGATGATGTGCGAATAGAAGTTATGCATTAATTGTCCTGCTATAGGTATCCAGCCTCGCCTCTCCTACCCTGTATTTTAACCCGCTCAATCCTTGCCCACCACCAAGTTTTCCTGATGTGGAAATGGACGTTGTGTATGTTGTAACAAGTGTCCATGTCCTGCCAAGATGTCCCAAAAACGCCGCGATTTTTCGTGGACCGGTTTGTACGCTGTACATGTGCCGTTGCGGGCTCCTGGGGTATATGAAGTGAAGCTCTTTTCGTCCCTTGTCGTGTGTCTATCCGTCTTCGGTCCAATGCAAATTGCAACTAGATAACTTTTCATGGTTTCTCGAAGAACCAATATCCGTGGTTCGCATTAGCTTCTGTATGAAGATAACGAGAAATGAAAGAGACTTACTCAGAAGCATATTGCACCTCGAATGTAGCCGGCATCCCCGCACAAGTTGCCGGAGGTTGTCCACCCGCGGTATTGACTCTGTAGATTTCCTCCAGGTTGCCAGTCGCTCCATCCCTCGTGATCAACTTCAACCATGGAACAGCTCCATTTCCCACTCCTCCTTGACCTTTCGGTGCAGTCGTGGGAGCAGGAACAGTATTGTTCTTCGTACAAGGCGCAAATCCCAAGTCCATAGCCGTAGTGTTCAAGTTGAAATCCGGTGTCGTAGCGTTCGAGAAGAAGTGGTGACCAGAGATGGCGAGATTGGATGGCGAGAGAGAGGCTTGGTTCGGAGAAGTGAGGTTAAATTGTAAGGCGACGTTAGGGAGAATAGAGAGGAGATCTGGGTAGGTAGATGCTACGCAAGTTGCATTGTAGAGAGTCGCGACCGCACCAAGAGCTACTGGAGCTGCTGTCTGGTTGCTGGCTGTGCAAGAGTAATTCTGTGTTCCGCGACCAATAGCTACGTGCTTGAGACTCAGGCCAGCCGATACCGCAGGGAGAGGTGTGGGTGCTGTAACAATAAAGTCAATCTTTGTTGCTACGATGGATGGGAAGAGGGGACATACAAGCAACTGGTAAGACTGCATTGTTCATATTGCACACGGGTGCAGCTGCCATATTCCTCCCAGCTTGTACCTTCTGTCCCAACATCTGGAAATACTCTGACAATATTTGCATTTCGGCAGGTCGCTCAGCGGCCCCAGGAGAGTAGGAAAGGGTTGGAGCGGAAAGGGCAACAGCGCACAGCGCCGAGGTGACCCATATTTTGCAGAACATCATGAAGTCGAAGACGGAAGGGAGTATTAAAGATAATAAGAGGAAGAGGGCGTGAGGGCGTGAGGGCGTGGGGGGTGAGGAGGAGGGAAGAGGAGGAAGAAGAGGAGGAGGAGAGGTTGAAGAGTCGTGACACGGAAAAACCAACAACAAAAAGCGGGAAGGATAACGCGGAAGATATATATGAGATGGGATGAATCAACTGAAGGATGACAGGCGGGCGCACAGATAGTAAGAGGTGGCTTACCTGGGGGGTCCTCAAACGGTCTTATAAACCTGTGCGTCTGCGGGAGTGGGCAATCTCGTAGATCCTTGAATTAGAATACAGAAGGTTGGATCGGTTTTCAGGTCGCGCTGCAAATATCCTTACCCTCGCAAGCCATGGCGGCGCCAACCAACAGAAGCGAAGCGCAGTGCAGCGCGACGGGGTCGAGGTCGGGGTGGAAGAAGTGGCAGGGTCGGTGCTATTCTGAACCAGCCTCCACGTCCCCTGTCCGGCTAATGTGAGCCGTGAGCTGTCAGCCACTCCCCTGCCATCAACGGACAAAGATCATACGTAGTACTTAATGAGCAATAACCAGTGTGTAACTAGATATCGCACAGCACCGCGAATCTCCAACAGGTGATTGGTCTGGCCACCCCTTGAAGACACGGCCACCCCAATCGCCTCAGAATTAACATTTAAAAGTAAACGCCCCATGGGCCGACCGCTTGGCAGACGAATCATGAGGGGTAAAGGCGACGTGGTCCAGGCGCGAGGGGCAGCCACGGAAAGAAACATGGAATGTCTCGGAAGGGCAGTACAGTGCCTGCACTTCTCCAGACCATCAAACAGTTGATCTCCTTATCTTTGGAATCCACAGGATCAGATGAGAATCGTCGCGACTCCTGAACGCGGTAGCCGATCTGTTTAGCCGGTTCATTGTTGGTACAGTAGTAAACATTTACGACGCAGGGGACCGAATAGAGGGAGGGGTCAATGCTGGACTGGACTGCGGTCGGGCTGACGGAGATGGAAAGAGACCTGCCGAATCGAGACAAATCAGGATTCGAATGCACTCATGTATTCTGAATCAATGATTTCGCGATATTGCGCGTCTATGGATAGGTAGAAATCCCACATCTCGTCATATCGATACTTAGACGCTGGCAACAGGTTGATAGACGCGATCGTACCAGCTGCCGCAGTTAGATAGAGAAGGACTGGGTGAGATGGTCTCGGAGGCGTCCCGAAATAGATCCTGGTCCTCAAGTTGCCGGGCGCTTAGAAGAGCAAAATAATTAGTACGGGTATATTTTGGGCATTGCGCAATCTGAGTGAGGCTCTTTTGCAGCCAACCAAACATGCAGTTCGTCTTTGCCTCCCGGTAAGGAAGTTTTTGATGGGGATTCTAGATTGAACGGCCCGGATGGGTACATAGCTATTAATATTCCCGCGTGGTTACCAGAGTAATTGATGAAAGCAATATTCCAAGATGTCGAGAAGATATCTCGGGGCTGCATCGACGACCGGATTCAATTCTTTCCGGGAAGGATAAATAGGCGCTGCCAATACCGGACGTCGTCATCTACTCCATCGAAACTGATGTGGTATCACCGACCATGTTCGTGAAGATTGAACAACAGCGATCAATCAGGTCGCGGCCGGTCCGTGTTTCCTGTGTATGTCGAAAACAATACCCTCATACCCTAGAATAGACCTTCATGTCGCTCCCCAATCTTCAGGATAGTTTCTCAAGGCGAAGATGGATGTGAGCCTGGAAAATCGGCTCGAAGGTATCTATTATCACAAAATAGTACAGTGTCCCTCCCACTTTCACGGCCCTTTTTCGCTGAATCCTGCCTGTTTCCAGTCGCCATGTGATGTTGTAGTATCCGCTCCCGCTTGTGCAGCCTGCCCCGCTGCAGCGGCAACCACTGCTAGATTACTTGCATTCTGTTCCACGTCAACCGTGGTTAACCAATACAACGAAAAGAAAACTAAGAGATGCAATGCCACGCAATAACCCGCAAATAGGTTTCGACTCGTTCTGGTGGCTAAGACCATCCTCGTGATGGAAAACACTATTCGTTCTGGAAGGCTCATGCGTTTGTAAGCTCGAGCCGACTCTCGTCCTCTAAATGCTGCAAATGGTGATATATTTGATTCGTATGCTGAGCGATATCGATCCAGCGCAAGTCCCGAAGATGTCGAATTTGACATTTGAATCGTCGATGGATTTGGATTTGTTGCATATGCGGATGCAGAGGACGATATTGGCGCGGACCTATTGTACGTCGAAACGTACCTCGTCTTCTCATACAGATTTAGATTGTCCTTCTGAAGGGACGCGATTTCCTGCCGCAACGACGATACCGTTCGGTGAGTTTCTGACAGCTCATTTTCGAGCTGAGTGTTACGCTTCTTGAAGCGATCACGCTGGGCTATGATCATGGGAAGCATACCAGAGCCACCTCCAACTGGCTCACCAGATCTCAAAGCTTCCAGAGAGGTCCCGCCGATGGATGATCTTGGATCAAAGCCCGAAATGATCGACGAAGTTGGCGAAACACGTCCTTTGCGAGCCGATGACTGCGGGTATCGGCTGACATAGGTGCCAGCGACAGATGCCCCAGACGGGTATGCATTAGCTCCATCCTGAACGCTGGCCAAATCATTTTCGAGTGTAGCAGTAAGGCGCTGAGCTCGTTCGAGTTCGTCGTTGGTCTTCGATAACTCTTCCTGCATCGATTGGAGTCGGCTCTGTAGGTCTTGGTGAGAAACTCTCAATATGGTCAATTCATCACTCAGCTTCTTATTTCGGCCCAATAAGAGCTGCTCCAACGTGTCGCCTTTACCGTTGACGGATGATCCGTTTTCGAGTCTAGCTTGGGGTATGTTGACGTTCGCCAGTTCTCCTTCATCGTCGTCACCTGTTGAGAACTCGATACTTTTTAAGACTTCAAGCTCTTGTTTGACGTCTTCATAGTCGCTCCATTTTTGCACCTTGGCCTTGAGAGTATCACGCTCTTCCTTGAACATGCCAATCTCCCTCTCAAGGGACCGCAACTTCCCATCCAAGTCGCGTTTCCTGGCATCCCTTTCGACGCGAGCCGCATCCAGCTTCCTCAGAAGAGAGGAGTTTTCTGACCGCATGCGCATAAATGCCGGGTCGTCTTCGAGATTGACTGCCGCCTGACTGGGGACTTGCGACGCTGACTGAGCAAGTTCTATACGCAGTTGTTCATTCCTTGCCTCAACTTCCGCCAACCGTACACTAGTCCGCTCAAGATCCGAGTTGACCATCTCCAACTCAGCGCTTGTGACATGACCACCGTTTCCAGCATTCTCTGATTCCCCAAGTCGCTGTGTAACTTCGTAGCTTGCCTTGATCTCGTTCAATAGTCGATCCTGGTTCTCCACTTTCTCCTCAAGTAACTTCTCCTTGGCTTCCCAATTGTCCTTTTTCTCTTCCAGAACAGCACCCCATGAGCTCTCGACCTCTCTCACTTTAGTCTCTAGGCCTTCCTCCAAAGTTTTCCTGGCAGTCCTTTCGACCTCTAATCTTGACTCTGTTTCCTCCAACTGTGTCGTGAGCTTACTGACGCTCTTCTGCAGATGCTCATTCTCCTGTGTGACTTTAGGTAACGTATCCTCAGACAGGAGGAGTGAATCGACTGAGGCTTCGAGTAATGGATATGGATCGGGTGCTTCGGATAGCGAGGAGTAGACTTGTAAGAATGCAGAGTTTGTAGATTTCGAGTGGTTCGTAAGGAGGTCAATGAATGTTTGGTAGGCTATGGGTGTCCATTAGCTATTGTTCGTAGCTACTGAGAATCTACCTACCTTTTAAAAGTCCCTTGATCTCTCCAAGCTTCCCAGAGTCGTCTAACTTCCGGAAATCTTTCGTCTTCTGCGCTAGGTCTTTCCGCTGCACAGTTGAGTCTCGCTGGTATTGTACAATTTCGGAGGCTGTGTTGTCGAGGGCTGGAATCATGGAGGTAAGATCAATGTCTGTCCAGAAGTCAGCAGGCTCGCGGGCACTGGGCTCTTTCAATACACACTTCTCCATGCCGATATCGCTTTCTGAAATTTATTGTCGCCCTCGTGCCCTGGACCTTCATTGTGATCCGTGGTCGAAGGGTTATTTGCGGCCTCCGCCAGGGCTGTTTCTGCTGCGAAATCCGCCATCGTGTTGTGAATTCTTAAATTGTATTCATCAGATGCCCCAGGTATATCCAGGTTTGCTAGAGGCCTAGCTCGCAGATAGGTTTCGGTCCTAGTTGGAGTGTCGTTGAATTTATTGTGCAAACGAGTTCATAGCTTAAGATCTTAACGTGTCAGGAACAGCTTGGAGCAGGACTAGCGCACGGCAACATCCCTGTCGCCTCGCCTCCTTCGCCCTGAATTATACTTAATAGAAGCCAGACCAGAAGAAACAGCGAGATCTATAAGATGATTCTCATGGTTTTCTAATGGAGACTTGTCCCCGTTATCTTGAACGTCCTGCACTCAGGCTCATTACAGATATCTGTGCTCTTTTCCATCTCGCTCTAGGATGCAATCTCGAGCTGTTGCACGCGTACGGTTTACTCAAACGGCTGATAAAGTCGAAGGACCTCTCCAATGCTGAACTAGAATGTCCACATATTCCAAATTTCCGCCTATTGCTCTTCTTTATTTCTAGTAGAGAGTCCGTGGCAACTTCTTGCTTGACCAATATTTGAAAGTTCTCGTCTATTGTCTTCTTGAATTGATCTGCAGCTACCAGCTGAGGCGGCGTGTGAAGGTCTCTACCGAAGTTCTACCCCATCATTTGAGTCTCTAATAAGTGCAAGGACATTCTTTACAGTGTTTGAACATTATACGATGCTGGGACATTGGAATCGGCGTCTGTTCTCTCAATCCCAAAGATGGCCCGTCTCAAAGCAAGCAAGTTGTTGCTGGGATATTACCAAGCAGCTCCAAGGCCGCCGACTCGTGGTACAAAACCTCCTTGGATACATTCAGTGTCTTTTCCTGGAAAATCCGAAGAGGTCTTCATTCTTCAGTGACTTTTTGTTGCTCACGTGGACGTAAGGCTGTGTGTGCCAAGCCTCGTTCCGGCTAAATCCCACACCGAGTAACTAGTCACATCTGCACAGTGCTTGCAGAGGCCACTGGTGAACATTTTCCACACGGCTTGATGCAAGTAATACGGCCAATATTGTTTCGATTTCCTCTGGGCCCGCGAGGCACACTTTCAGGCGAACGGGCTCATGCATGATGACCGAGTAAGGGCTCGATTTGCGGCTTAAGTGTCAAGTCCTCGCATCATGAATTGCTGTCTTCATTGGAGGAGTGCTCCGAGAAGCTGCATGATGGCGATAAGATCTCAAGTATTGATTTGTACGAACCAATGCGGATGCCTGCTGGTGCCTTGCAATGAGCTAAGGGCATTGGCGAATTCTAGGCTGCATAGCCTTATGAGAATGCGGGGAGAAAGATAAATATCAGCCAACTGCCATAAAACTTGCAGCCATTCAAACTTCTGTTCGACATCACCAGACTTATTCCCTTCAGGAGGTAGAATATTCGGATTGACACCAATAGCAAACTAAGGTCCACCGTCATTCGTTTGCACCATGGCTGCTCCCAGGAGTCGTCCAGGGGACTTTGTCCTTGATGTCGCCAAAGTAGGACAAATTTTAATGACTTCCTTCACTAAGTTCATCACCTACCGAAAGGTTCAGGATCGCAGGCTCGAAAACCTTTATGCCACTCTTTCTCTCACAGCTACCACGCTTACCGAACTGGGAACCACAATCAACAAGTATGAGAATGACTTCCGCGTCAAGGAAGAAGCGTTCCACCCTCTCTGCGAGGTAGCCAAAGCCAATCTTGAGAAGTTCCTCGTCTTAATTAACGAAGGAATTTCCTCGGGGGTTTGGAAGAATGATGGCAAGCTTGGTAACCAGGCCTTCACGGCTGAGGTCGATCCTTGGCTCCTAATCACCGTTTCGCTTGGCGGCAGAGAGCAGGCCAAGAATTACTGGAAGAGTTTGGACGATACCCGGGATAGCCTTCTTGAGTTGAATGATATCGTCAAGTATATGATCTTGAAGAATATCAGCCAAAAGTAGGTTTGATGTGCCTTTCGGCACAAAGTAAGATTACGTTGCTAAAGGGTACAACAGAACCACTCTCGACCAAGAGCAATCGGATGAGTTCAAAAATTTGACAGCGCTTCTACCACATCTCCTCCACAGTGTCGAAAAGGCCGAACAGGCGAAGAAGGAGGAAGAAGTTTTTGAGAAGGCAAGATTTGAGAGGCTGAATCCTGGACCAGCACCGGACCTGCTCCGCAGAGACACGGATGCCGTTAGTGATATTACTCTTTTTGTTGACCCCAAGCCCCGAGGTAGAAGGGTTGAGATTGCCAAGGATTATCAAACTCGCAACCGCAGCTTTGACTCTTTTGTCTCGTACGATTCGGCATCGTAAGTCTCTCGTGAAGCTTCATTCAAATAATTCCAACGACTGACTGTCTAGGTCTGTGCTAGATACTACCGAAATCTATGAAGAATGGCTCTTGAGATGGAACGAACCTGTCAAGAACAGAAACAGCAGTGTTAAGGTCCTTGGCATCAGCTTCAAACGGTACTACGAGGACGAAGGGTACGTTTCATATGCTATTGCTTTCAAAGAGGGCTTCGGAGCTCGGAGTTGTCTTGGGAGCTAAAATGATATGTTTGCACGGGCTCCTAAGAAAGCTCTGAACTCTGGGGCTTTCTACTATTATTTGAATTTTAGCAGTGCTAATTCGTTGGGTTAGATTCTGGGGAACCGATGCTGAATTCAGAACTCAGGGTGAATTGAAGGAACAACATCAATTCGCTGCTGCAGACTTATCCCCATCTAAACACAAGGAAATGATGCAGAAGGCAATCAAAGCGATTCCCAAGAAAGGCGGGGTTGCAATCGAGCAACTTCTCGAAGACCGCACCGATGCTTCGAATCACGAAGCTGCCAGAACCGTTTGGGAGGTCGTCGCGATCAGACCAAGGCAGAAGCATATCTATAGCTCCACCAAGAAATGGGGTAAGGACCCAAAGACAACTGATTGGCTTGTGACCATTCGAGGGGAGAAGGTCGATTCGGTTGAGAGACGTCAGCCATTCAGGAGAGATGATCCTTGGGTGAGAGACTTTGGAAGAAGAGATCGCGGGAGGAGGTACCGAAGCCCCCCTCGCAGGATATATGAGCGCGAACGTTCATTCTCTCCCAATCGACGAGTGCCAATCTTCCACCCTCCACCTCGCACTCTATCGCCTCCTCGTCGTGGTGGAACTGTGGAGGCAATCCCGGATGAAGGTTTCCGTCCTGGGACACTTGTTGTCGGCAAGATCCTCAGCAAGGAGGAAGCTGAGAAGAAGATGGACGAGATCTGGGAAAGAATGACTAGCAAGGTCACTGAGGATGTCGTCGCCGAGTGATTGTCCCTAGGCGAGCTGGTGGTTGACGAGTTTCTTTGCTGTGTTGTTTGGGGCGGACTCTCCGAGGTTTTGGGATATCGCTTTCATTGTCGGACAACTTCATTACGTATTCATAGCCACTTCGCTCATTGTTGTTTCTATGATGGACTCCATAATTTCTTCTAGCTAGTAACCTCCCCCGCTTCGAGTATGAATCAGACACCATCCAATATATTTAGCTGCCTCGACGGCAAGCAATCGGGAAATTTTTGAACACTGACCTCGTGATTTATGTTTCAACGAGTCAAATGTAGTGGGCCATTCTAGTATGAAGAAGGAATATTGATAAAGAGAACATATTCCGTGATTTACTGGGCTGTCGAAGCTCTTCTCAACGTCTCGTCATCAGCCCGCCAATTTGAGGTGACTTGTGTAATAAATGCTCGGAGAAAAGTACAGACTTTCGAAGAATAAATGATGAGCCTTGTATGATTTATCTCAAGTGTAAATAAGTTTAAATTGCTTCGACTTTAAAATAAAGGATGTTGAAGCTCGATAAGCTGAATCATCATTTTGGTGGTCAATGTTTGCTCGGCTCCAAAGTCCGACAGTGGCAGCCTTGCTCAGAAGCTTTCCCCACCACGACTGGGCACAGAAATTACTGGCAACCCGCGCTTTTGCTCCTAAACGATAAAGTACGATGATACCCTTATGAGCGCCAGCTCCGCAGACTATGGAGACCAAAGATGTCGAAGAAACAAGCTCGAGGAAGAGAAGGCGCACAGCTCTGGAAACAGGTCCCTTCGTATTGCGTAGTCTTCTGCAGGATCTGCCACTGTCTGCAGAAGGAGACCGATATGATATCGAGATCAATTGTGTGGAGTTTCTAGGTATGTGCACAGGAGTGAGCGCGTAAAATAGCGTGTCTGCCATCTAACCCAGCATCCTGAGAGCAACACTAGCTGACACCTGCCAGACCAGAATCTATACGTTGGAACGTCTGCTTCGGAAATCTTACATTTTGTACAGATTCCTCCCGACCCTGAAGATGCATCAGGGAGACCTTCCTATATCCTAGCCTCAAGGCTACCTCCTGCCTTCCACGAGCCCCCTACACCAGCACGACCAGGCGTCCAGCAGATCTTGCTTCTCCCAAAAGTCAATAAGGCTTGCATACTGTGCAATTGGACGGTCACATTCTATTCACTGCCGGAACTGAGTCCTGTTTTCGGGAATACGCAGATTCGGCCATGCAATTGGATTGGCGGCATCGACCTCAATACGGATATCAAGGAAGGAAATGGCAACGATGGCAGGAATCATTCAGTGACCGTGCTGGCGTCTCTAAATAAGAAGATACGGGTTATAAAGATCAGCGAAGACCCGCGTGCTCTCAGAACGATCGACTTTGCTGGTAGCACCATATCGGTTCGAAGAGACTCGTTTGCTTGCGTAGCAGATTCAAGGTCTTACGCCCTTCTTGACGTCGACCGACTGCTGAAGATCCCCTTGTTCCCTATATCCTCCTTAGATAACTCACAATCCGGAAGCATTGGTGGCCATGTCGAAGATATATCAGGCAATGCCGGTGGTGGGGTTTCCAGAAGCACATCCTCAGCTCAAGGCTATTCTTCCGGACTTCAAGATGATCGCGGCCATTCACGAAGCACTAGTCTTGGTGCATTGATCAGCGCCCAATATGGAAGACACGGTCGTGGTCCAAGCGGCGATCATTCGGGCAGAGAAACACCAGAAGGCCTCTTTCGAGAAGCCTCGCCCGCTCCTGCTGTGAGCCCGAGGAGGCCGGTACCTCGGGAACCAAGTCCCGCAGGAGACAAGCCATTGCCCCCACCGCCCTCTGAAGCTACAACCGCCGAGCAGTCGCCTCCGCCTCCTCCAGCTCCAGAACCAGTATATCTTAAGCCGCATGTAGTCTCCCCATCGCCTCAGGAGTTTCTCCTTGTCACCGGAACTGGACCGCATGATCCAGGGGTGGGTATGTTCGTGAATCTTGACGGCGATGTAACAAGATCCACCCTGGAATTTGACAGATATCCAGAGCAGGTAGTTGCGGACGGCCGGGGTGTAGGAATTGATCCCACGCCACTTAACATCGAGGACGAAGAGGAAGGATTCATTCTTGCCTCTATGACCAGAGGTCATGGTGAAGGTATTTGTCATGGCATCGAAATTCAGCGCTGGGATTTGGATCCTGGCGAGGGTGAGATGGCGAAGTATTGGTTGAAGACGCCAGGGGAGAAACAAAAGGCCTCGAGGATCGGACTACGATCTGTGGTCGATGTTGGAGATATCTTCTTTGATGATGTCGTGGACAAGCTACGTCTGAAGCGTTTCCAGCCTTTTGCCACCAGATCTATGGACGAGTCAATCCTGTCCCTTCACAGCGTGGATTCCAGAACTGCCATGTCTTTGGAACGTGTTTCAGGCGAACGGGAGCTATTTGAAAGTGGTGAGTCCCGTCCAGAAGGGTGGGAGGCACATAGAAACGAAGAAGAGCTCCAATTTGCCCAGAGACTAGGTCATGCACGAACTCGTGTCGTAGCTTGGTCTGGGAATGATATCTGGTGGACCGTACGAAATCCTTTGGCGTTGAGACTAGACGCCAGCATATCAGACATGGCAGAGATCGAGATTCAAGATGACAAAACATATCCGTCGCTCGATAGGAAAAAGCTCGTTGAGCTGATAAATAGTCTTCGAGGTCGAGAAGCTAAGACAGAGACGGAATTTTTGAGTCTAGGGTACATTAGGCAACGAGCAGGCCTCCTACTTTTCATGAGTGGCCTGGATGTACTTGCAGGTCCACCTTCAGAACCAGAGTACCGTATAGCTGAGGATGCTCTGCTGGAGGGTGGTCTCGATCCCCGTGTCATTCTTGCTATCCTACCATATCTCAGAAATGAGATCATCGAAGGTAGAAACGGTATTTGGGTGCATGGAGGAGTCAAGAATGTGGCAGATAGCTTCATCACAAACAGCTTCACTAGAAACCCAAGCACTTCATGGGATAGCGTCATGTCTGACCACATTCTTCATTTTCTCAGGAAATTTCTCGCTGCCTGGAGAAAGAAGAAAGGATTCGGCAGCATAGCCAATGAGAAAGAAGTATTCAGAAGCGTCGATGCAGCCCTCCTCATTGTCCTTCTTCAACTGGACAAATCGACCCCAGCCGGCATTCCAAGAGGAAAGTCAGTGAGGGTGGAGCTTTACGATTTAGTCGACAATGGGGTGGATTGCTTCGAAAGAGCTATTTCGCTACTTGAATCCCACCGCCGCCTTTATGTCCTCAGTCGATTATACCAAAGTCGTAAGATGGCTGGAGAAGTACTTTCAACTTGGCGCAGAATTGTGGAAGGTGAGATGGATGAAGGAGGAGAATTGCGTGATGGAGAACAACGAGTTAGAGAATATTTGGCCAAAATTCGAAACGCCGCTCTAGTGCAAGAATATGGCGTCTGGCTGGCAGCACGCAATCCAAAGCTTGGAGTACAGGTGTTTGCTGAGGACAAAAGCCTAGTCAAATTCGAGCCAGCTCAGGTTGTTGATATTCTTCGAGCCGGCGCCCCGGGTGCGGTCAAAGACTACCTGGAGTACCTGGTCTTCAGCAAAAATCATGCCGAATATATCAATGAGCTGATTGCATACTATCTCGACATCGTCACGGGCAAGCTAGAAGAATCAAAAGAAGCCAGGTCAATCTTGGCGCAAACATATGAGTCGTATCGAGCTTTACGTCCGCCAAAACCAACCTACCGGCAGTTCATCACAGACAATGCAATTGACGAGGAGTGGTGGCACAGTCGACTCAGACTTCTCCAGCTTCTTGGTGGCAGTCAAGGCTCCGCATCGCAGTATGATGTGGCTGCTATTCTTGAGAGAATAGCACCACACACAAGAGAGCTTGTCCCTGAGGTCATCATTCTTGATGGAAGGCAATCTCATCATGAGGAAGCACTTCGATTGTTGACACACGGACTGGGAGATTATGATACCGCGATCAATTATTGCCTCCTAGGTGGCTCTAGCATTTATTATCCCATCTCTGGTACTATGTCAAGAGATAGCCTCCCCACACAGGAGCAACAAGCTAAGCTGTTTGGGTTCTTACTTTCAGAATTTCTGAAAATCGAAGATATCAGCAATCGTGTGGAGCAGACGAGTAATTTGCTCGAAAGATTTGGATGCTGGTTTGATATCGGCCATGTGCTGAGCTTGATCCCAGATACATGGTCTGTCGAACTGGTGTCTGGATTTCTCGCAAGTGCTCTAAGGCGCATTGTTCGAGAAAGGAGTGAAACAATGGTTGCGAAGGCCTTAAGTAGTGCAGAGAATCTCAAAGTCTCCGCAGATCTGATTGGGAAAATTGATGCCGCTGGTCCCTCCGTCGAAGCCTAGGGACCGGACAATGTATACGGTGGTACAGCGGTTAAGTATTCATATGGCGCTAGCAAGGGTCTGAACTTTGCCCCCTTGCATCACAATCACAACGCATCTCTAAAACATAAAAATCAGATAGGCGTATAGTGCTCCTCCTAGGGATCATTTCACTGTTTCAATATAGTTTTTTGTTAAGTATAGCAAAAGTTATAACGTATTAAAATCACATGTAGCGTTCGAACCCCTGTCTATTGTATGAATACTTGACCGCTGTACCACCGTATGGATGTAGACAAATAATGAAAGTGGCCGGAATGGTCGAATTGCATGCTAGGTACGTCCTTGCAAATGACTGAATTCGAAAGCGGCAAAGAGCTTGGACTCGAACCATCAAGGTGGTGGCCATGAAAGCCGCAGTCCACTTATTCCCTTGAGCACGCGAAGAGGCACAACAGGGCTGTGACCTTAGCCTTGCAAAATAACCATCAATGTACTGTCTTCTGTTGTTACTTCAAAGCATATAGAGTATACAATGTCCCTTCTTCTCTGGTTCATTTTGCTGTTTTCATCTATTGCATCATCATGGCTGTCGAAGACGCCCATCTCCACCACGTCCTCATTGTCGGTGCTGGACCATGTGGACTAGCAGTAGCAGCACACCTCTGCGAACCTCTCCCCTCAGCTCTCTTTGCAGACAATGAGCATCAAAAGTTTCGCTCCTACGAGCCTCCAATCAGCGACGATCAAAGCCCACACACACAAGTCGACGCTCCAACACCAGCGTAGATCGCTTCATTCTCGAACCATGCGTCTCCAAGCATAGCTTAGACATCAAAGTCCTTGACGCGAATGGCAACCCTGGATCAGCGCTTGGATTGAGAAATTCAGCACTCTGGCAATTAGTCATTTGAGGAGTCCGATGTTCTTTCATTGCGATCCGAGGGACGGAGATGGGTTGTTGGCTTTCGCTTATATGAACAAGAGGGAAAGGGAGTTGAAGGAGATCAAAGGGGTCGTGGGAAAGGAGCTAAGCAAGCATCATAGGAGAAGGAAACAGAAGGGGGAGTAGATTTTGATACGCATCCAAAGAAAGATTTTAGTACGAACTAACAAGTTGATAGGAAGAGAGTACAGGAGTGAAAAAGGCACGGGCCTAGTCTGCCCCTTTTGAATCGCATGTGCTGCGATCGCTAAGCGAGCTACAGACAATTGTAATCAACCAGAATATACATTCGTCAGGAAGGAGAGACTGCGGAGGTGAGGGTACGATTCCAAGAGCAGGATTTTGCTCAAAATTCAACATGTAGCAAGAGTAGAATCAAGATATCAACTCTAAGTCTATGATGAATTTCCCCATCTTCCTAATTCGTCACAAGAACCACGCAACGTGCATACTCAGAGTGATATATCCGTCGTCTTATCTAACCGGTACGCCACCGCTGATCTTTCCTTGCTCACTAGAGCTTGTAAATGCTTAGTATCTTTCGAGAGTTCCTGTCGGGTACACGGGTATATGATGGCTTAGACTCTTATGCAAACCTTGCTCCGACGGCATGTCTTGGAGGCACGTAAACGGACCCGAAGGATTTGAAGGTCGGCAAGCCTTTTGCAGCTAAGATACTTATAGTTTAGGCGTACAAGACAATGAGGCAAGCTAAAAGGGAGAATCTGCTTGACTAACTCGGTCAATTCTGTAAACATATTCTTCCGGCAGAAACAAGGACTTTGGTCTAATGCCATGCCGTTGCAGCCCTACCCTATTCACTCGCCGACCAAGTTTCTTGCCTCACCTGCCACTCAAGGAAAAGCTCATCAACTTGCGAACTACCTCGAGACCCAAAGATAGATACTTCCATGATTATTCGACAAGTGCCATCAAGGAATTGTTACTCGTTAGTCGACAGAAGCGCTTGCCCAACACTCTCTACCAAGAGGCAAGATAAACCATAACATGCCTGTGTAGCAGTCATACTCATTAAGCAGAGAAGCACGAATAGAAAATTTCACAGCCTTTAAGATACCATACAGTTCAAAACTCTCGCTACTCTCTTCGCCGTGACCAGCGCTGCCGCTATCCCAGCTCCAAACGCTAGCATATCTAATCTTATTCTCCTGCTCCAAGGCAAAACTGACTTAATGTAGGCTTGAATGCCCGGGAGCCCGCAGAATTCTACGCTTGTACCTCCAACACAGAGCAAGATGTCAACGGCCGCTGCATCAAGGACCGCGAAGCAGAAGCAGAAGCAGAGCCAGCTGAGCTCTACGCGTGTGCTTCAAACACCAAGCGGGACGTGAATGGTCGATGTATCAAAGAGTGAGAGCCGGCAGAGTTGTATGCTTGTGCTTCTAACGCCAAGCGAGATGCGAACGGACGTTACATCTGAGAGCATGTGGAAACCACAAACTGCGGTGCAATTTTTTGATCCGTGGCGGAGTTGACGACCAGAACCAAGTTGGGGCAATACAGACACAATTGAAAGGCTAAGCTCAAAATCTCCTCCACCCCTCTCCACCAGTGACCATCTTCTCCGCAATATCCCTATTCTTCGCACTCATGCCCACCCACTTCCCAATAGCATCATCCACCTTTCCCGTGCCAAACTTCGTTTTGCAGAAGTCCAACACAGCTTTCAGTTCCCCCAAACTCTCCTCTCTCGCGCTTGTATCCCCATCCTCCTCCTGCCCTTTTCTCACACCCTCCTTCAACTCCTCAACCCTGCCTAAGAAATTCATCGCCACCCCAAGTCCCCCTTTCCGGTCCCAAGCAGCCTTAAATACATCCGCCTCTTTAACATCCATATACCAAGCTCTCGCATTGTCGATATCGCCCTCAATCTGGTGGAGAATACCATGCAGATACATAGCCTCGAAAGCGGGACCGGCTTGCATGTGACGCAATAAGAAGTGAGCGCTAGGAAGGTCGAGATTTAGGATATGGAGGGCGGATTCAAGGATGGGGTGGAGGGATTGGGCGGAGATCTGGGTGGAAGGGATGAATGGTTTGTGTGGAGAGACTGGTAAAGTGAGGAGCACATGGGGTTGTGACGGCGGGAGGAGGGAAGTTAGGACGGATTGGTAGTCTGAGGTTGTCTCAGACATGTTTTGCTTGTAAGTCTATTAGGTGAATGCTGTCGTGTTTTGCCTGGTACAATCGACTGATTGTCCGGAAAGTAGCGATAGTCTGCAAGCACACCAAATATCCGAAACAAAGTCCAGCAATGGCACACGAGAACAAAGTAGTAAGTAGAAACAGGAGCAATCGCCGTGCCGCCAATGTCACCCTCGATATTCGCGAGACCTGCGCTACACTAGACAGCGGAATTAATCTCGACGTCATCACCTTTATCCGAATCGAAGTCGATTAAACAATGAAAAGCGCAAAATCACGCATTACTGAAGACATTGGATGACAAAATGAGACCTAAGAAGGGGCAACTCGGCGGCTGTGGAAGGATGCTATAAGTTCCAGTCTAGCGAATGTCCGAAAATCCGACCAATTACAAAAGGTGGATTCCGAGTTATCGGACGAAGAAGGTATGTATTGTATATGTACAGAGTCCTGTGATATATGTAAGAAGAGTCCTGTCTACAGATCCAACTTGGGATCATGATTCATCAACCCATCCAATTGCTTGTCCCATCTTAACCTTCTGCCCTTTTTCAATGCCCCAATTCCACCCTCCCTTTCTCTTGGTCTTCTCGCCCATCCAGCCTTCGTCGAGACTAGGTCTTTGTCCCTTCGGGGCTTCGAATACTAGTACAACCGTGCTGCCAAGCTGAAAGCCTCCCATCTCTTCACCCCTCTTCAGAGAATGGCCATGCAGAATAGGACTGGCGTTTTCGTAACTAGCCTCTGCAAATCCACTATACGGCTCGCCTCGTGCAGAGGCTTCCTCGGCTGCTCGATCGGCTGCAGTATCGGTCGTCAAAGAATTGGTCCGAAGTTCTCGATCGAAGTTGATCTTGATTGATCCAACATTCGTTGCGCCGACAGGAGTGTATGAGAAAAAACCCCAACGCCATCGTCCTAGAAGTACAACTCTTTCGTTGAGTACGAAAAGTCCCGGTAGAGTTCTTTGTAGATAGGGTGAGACGCTATATAGTTCCCCCGCGAAATGCCTTCGCTTCTCGACAACCCAGGCACATGGGGAATGGAAGCGGTGATAGTCGCCAGGGGCTAGATAGATAACAACGTAATGTAAGGCAGTTCGATTTTTTGAAGTTAATCGAGCGTACCAAGGCTTTTCTCCTAACGCAAGATCCGCTCGGACCTCAGCTTCTGAGGCTGCTTTGGGTGTTGTTGATGCATCCTCGGCCTTTCTTCGCTGCCCTTGAGGTGGACCTGAAAAGAGGTTCGGTAGGGTGTATGAAATGCCGTTGACTCGTGCGAATTCCTCATCGTGCTTGATGACCTCTTCATCTCCATCCCTTACAGAGGCAGGACTCTGAGAGGCATCATTCTTGGATGCGAAGATTCTTGCTGGATCGGCTGGATTCGGCGAAGTTCCTGGAGTACTCGTACCAAGCAAAGCATCAAGACTATATGTCATTCCCTTAACTTGTTCCACCTCCCCGCTTTCTATTGTACCAAATTGAAGCACACGGCCATCCGAGGGAGACACGAGAGCATTCTGGTTAGGATCGAGTGGGCGAGCACCCGGTTTCAGGGTGCGATAGAAGAAAGACGCAAGATTTGGATATACATGAAGATCAGGTTCCGATACCTCGGAAAGACTACAGGCACTTAGTTGAGATGACATAATATGTTCTGGAGGGCAGCATACTTAACACCGAAAATGAATGAATACAGCTTGAAACCAGGTACACGTAAATAGTAGGGTATCTCGAGTTCGTTGAACTTCCCCCATAATCTCGACATGGCTTTTAGAGGTAAAGTCGACATGACCTGAACTTGCCTGACATTTGTTAGGATCACCAGGAAATGAGGCTTTTAGAAACAAACCAAGGGCCTGTAGGTCTAATTCTTTCTCTCCTCTTTGGTCGGCCTCCCTGTTCTCCGTCACCTCCTACTATCTTCACATATCCATCGTCTTCCAATTCCTCCTCACGCCTCCTCGTGTGTTCACGCTCGTTGATACGTAGGAATTGGACCAGCCCAAGAAAGCCGATGCCCAGGCCGACTGGTATGGAGTACCATTTAATCTTTGTCTCGCCCAACGCTCTCCTTAATCGTGTGCCAAAGGACTCTTTGTATTCGGGCTTCCGTCGGTACAGCCTGGCAGATAAAGAGAACAGTTGGGGGTTGTGACAGCGGTATATGCATGATGATTGTGAAGGTGATCGGAGGAATCGTGGCAGGGCCTGGGATTGCACAATGCGCGGCCTTGCATATGTTGTTATTGACTGCAAAGCCATCTTGGAGGTTGTCTGCTTCGAATCTCAGTCGTATCGGGTAGTTCCAAGGCCATGAAGATGTTGTGATTGTCCCACGGCATATGACGACTTGGTGGCTTTTCGATGATCCCCTCGGACCCCAATTTACAGTGAAAATACTGCCAACGCATGCCGTTCACCGCCCAGCAGGGGTCGTACCCATACCCAGTATTGAACACCTTGTGTAATCATCGACAGGTACGAACAGAAATAATAAAAGGACAGACTTCCGACCTTTCTACTACTGCTTTGTGTCTCTTCGATCCGGACTCGAATCTTTTATTTACTGTCTGTCATCTTTATCATGACTTCGTGACCACACCAAAACCAAAACCCCCTCCTTCATTCAGAAGCTCTCCCAAACCTGGTCAACAACAACATTCAGAGCCATGTCTCAATCCGCAGAAGCTTCTACGAGCTCTGATGTGCCAACCAAGGAAGAAGAACTGCCAGAATCCTCGACTTTTACTCTGCAGATTGTGTCTCCTAATTCTGATCCTCTCAGCTTCCCTCGCCTTCCTGTCACTACCACAGTCAAGCAGCTGAAGGCCAAGATTCGAGATGCCTTACCTGCCAAGCCAATCGACGAACATCAGCGGATCATATACCGTGGCCGCATGTTGGCGAGTGAGACGACTACTATGATGGAGGTGTTTGGCTCAGAGGCAGTATGAAACAACCAACCGTCCTAAATGGATATGGACATAGCTAACGACGCATCTCTTTCAGCTTGCAATTCAAGAACCTCAGAATCTGCATCTGGTATTACGCCAAACGGCTCCAGATGCCCCCGCTCCCACCTCATCCACACCGCCTATTATAGCTGGACCTCGTGTGCCCCCTCCAACGATACCACATCTTCCTCCTGTACCGCAGCTCCTAGTTCCACAGCTTTTAAATCGTCCACAGTCCACACCTGCTGTTCCAGCTCCAGGCATGCCAGGAATGCAAGCTCAACAACCTCTTCCCGGCTTTCAACAGATGCAACAGGCGGGAGCTCTTCAGCAAATGCAGCACTTGCATAATGTCATGGCTCAGAGGCTTCAACGATTGCAACAGGAGACTCAGCGCCTTCACCAGGAGATGGGCATGCTTGAAGCAAGGACCCAAGGACGCCCTGCACCTACTCTCTTCAACAGCCAGCAACCTCATCTTGGACAAAATCCGGTAGCACATCCTCAAGGATTATTTCAAATGCCGCAAGCACCCCATGTGCAGATGCAGCAAACGCTTCAGAACCTAATCAACCAACAACAGCGAGAGCGAGCGGCAGAAGGACGTCATGGTGCTCAAGATGCTGGAACAAATGCTCCTCACTCTCACCCATCTCAACCTCCTTCAGGAAGGGCATCGCCAAGTCTACACCGACCTGATCATACCACTACTTACACCCGTGAAGGCATTGGTCCTAATGGCGAGAGATTTCATATCACCGTGAACGAAACAACAACCACACTCCCTTTGCAACAGCCGCATCAGCACCATGTCCACGGAGGCCAACAGGCAAATCCTGCTCTGGATATCCAGGCTATTTTGCGTAACGCTGACAGATTTATGGCAACTCAAGGTGCACAAAATAATATGCAAAGAAGTGCATCGAATCCAATTCCAGCACCAGCAAGCTCAGCTGCTCCAGGAATCACTCGGCCAGGTACTCCAGGGACAATACCAAACCCCACCACCACAACAAACAATTCACCTTCTACATCAATAATTCTAAACCCTCATCAAAATGCCAATGTCCAGGCTGGAGCTACAACTTCTCTTCATCCTAGTGATCCTACAGTTTACATACTTTCCTCTCCATCTGGACCTCGAGCCTTGTTGGTGAACAACGCGGAGACGTATTACACGCCCCGTCAAAGCAGGAGGCACTCACCAGTGGGTCCTCCGGGCCAAGCCATTCGGGCAGCAGTTGGTCTACCAGAATTCCGAAATCGACCTGCGGGCCGGGCCGCACGACATAACCAGCGTCATCCCAACGACAACCCGCTTGAGCCTGTCAACGCCGGTCATGCTCATGCGAATCCAGGTGCCGGGGCTCTTGCTGCCCAGATTGGCCCTATTCTTTGGCTTGTCGTCCGCTTAGTTGGTTTCGTTTGGTTCTTTACTTCTGGAAACACCAGTTGGACACGATGGCTGCTAGTCAGCGGTTGTGCATTCCTTGTTTTTCTTTTCAATACAGGCATCTTCAATGGTGTTGCAGAAACAGTATGGGGGCCGGTCAGGAGACATCTTGAGAATTTGATTCCGCTTGGCCCTGCTCCAGTTGTTCCAGGTGCTCAACCAGCGGCGCCAGCTCCTGCAGCCCCAGATGCTGTGGCCGAACCAGAGGGACGACGCAGACGAGCTCCCGAGCCAGATCCTGCTCAGGTTGCTGCCCGACTTCTAGAACAACGACGACAAGAAGATCGAAGTTGGCTTATGGCACAATTTCGACGGGCAGAGCATGCATTGTTGTTATTCCTTGCGAGTTTGGTTCCTGGCGTTGGTGAGCGACACATCGCAGCAAGGGAGGCTGAAGCCAATGCTGTGGAGGCAGAACGACAACGCCTGATTCAAGAAGCGGAGGCCGCTAACGCTGCTGAAAATGCTGAGAATGGAGAGGGCACTACTGCGGCCATAGATAATGGTGGTGAGAATGGTGAAAATGGTGAAAACCAGACAAATCAGGATGAGGGCGTTGCCGCACCTCCGCCTCCACTGATTGAGGTCTAAAGCGCAAGGGATGTTGGGGAAGGGATAGCAACGACTAGACGACACGCTTCGACGCCTTTTGTACGCATAGACGACTGAGGCAAATTGATAGTTCAACTTGAGAAACCAGACCAAGTGTCCCAAATTTGTGGAACATTTGGATCCTTGAAGTTTTAGCAAACGCTCCATTGTTTAGAATCAATCGACTTTGTAGCGCTATACGTAACATACATTATTACGTGAACAAGCATTCTGATAAGGGAAGGGTCCTTCAAACTATTATCATTTTTCACTATTAGGAGTTTTCGGTGTGTTTTCGGGGTTATATATTTCCTGCGTTTGATCTCACAAAAAGCAACGTCGCATCATGTCACTCATAATATACCATGTGTAGGCAAATGTAAACAAAATATATAATCATGGAACCCATTGAATGTATTTATAAGAATCAAAAGTTCGCTCGCTATGGAGCGCTAAATTAAAAATGCATCATGCTACTGCATTGAAGACTGAGACTAGAGTCCAGACCAGCTGGCTCATGGGGATCGTCTCAATCTCTTGCTCATCTTTCTCGGACTTGGAAGTCTTCTCTGCAAGTCCAAGATGTTATCGTCGAGAACAGCCTCTTCTTCTTCTTTCACCTCCTCGACAGATCTTTTCCTCTTCCCCGCTTTCACGCCAGTCTTAGCAGGAGCCTTCTTGGCGGGGACTTTGGCCTTCTTCTTCTCATCAGCCTTCTCCTCCTTCCTCCGCATCTTCAGCTCCACATACTCATCCAGATCGTTCATATGAACATCAATAGACACACCACCTCTCTTCTCTCGGATCGCTTGCAGGTGTCCAGGCTGCTTGTCAAGATGCTCACTCGTCAAAGCGTAATTCAACGTATGAGCATAATAATCCTCTGGTCGGACACCCTTCTCCCCAAATGCACCCCAAGGTTTAGATTCCTCAATGAATGTACGCACAATCCCCTCCATCGAGAGATGATCGCGCGTAATAGCCATCTTGTTCTTACCTTCCGGTAGAACTCTTGTATCAGGCTGGACATTGTAATCTTTACACAGTTGAGGGAAATCGAGGTACTTCTCTAAGCAGAAGAGATGGATGTAGCCAGCGTTATGGAACGGATCGTGGGATTTTCCTAGAGAAGCGGATTGTTCGTCGAAGCAGACTCGGAAGTCACCTTTTCGAATGGTCCGGTGTGGATCCGAACATTTGGAAAAGCGACATCTGTTGGAATTTTTGTTAGGGTAGCGTTTGTCGGAGTCGGCAGGGACGGTCTGAATCCAGAGGCGGAGACCGGATTGCTTGCAGGAGACAGGAGCGAGTGGGTTGAGCGGGTGGTTGGAGATGTATTCGATGAGCTGCTCTGTTGTGAATGTTGAGAGGGGGTTGAGCTCACCGGACTGGGTGTATTCGAAGAGAGGCTTTTCGGTGTCGGGATCGATGGTTCCCCAAGGAGCGGGCTTGGAGACAAGTGGTGTGTAGTACTTCGAGGAGTCGAAGTTCTTGATATTGATGGGACGCCTGTTGCCATGTTGCTTGCCTTCTTGCCCATTGACTGGAGTGGAGACTGTTGCTGTAGTTGCGCCTGTGGTTTTTTGAGAGGCGAAATAGTCTGAAAGGTCACGTTCCATATCTTCGTCGTCTTGCTGGCGGTGGGCTTGATCGTTGGCAGCAACCAGCAGGCTGCTTGTGGATAGTGCTGCCTTTTGCTGGCGTACCAGCTCCTGGTAAAGGGCGTGTTGGAGCTCTTGCTCGAATGGGAATAGTTGATCGTCAATGACCTTGAGAGGAGTGGATGGATCGGTGAAACCGTTGAGAATGAAGTTGCGATAGCCTACTGGATTTGGAAGTGGTGCTTCGGTCGTGACAATTGCAGGTAGAGCCAGGGGAAGCAGGAGGTTATTAGTAGGCAGAGGATGCTCTGGAAGATCGAAAGGATTTAGATCCAGGGTAGAAGAGGCAGTGGAGAGTGTAGGACCATTGGCAGATTGGTGATATGTTGGATAATCGTAGCGGCCTGCTTCCGGAGTAGACTCGATCCTCATTTGCGGAAGAGCAGGGGCATCAACAGATGTGAAGAAAGACCCTTGGTTATCAGCAGCAGGGTCTGCATAGGCTGGAATAGCAGATAGGTCTTGCTCGTTCGAATATATACTCTTAAACTCAACTTTCTGATCGAAGTCCATGTTCATGAGCTCCTCATAGCTTAGACCTTCTACTTCTTTGTTCTCTTCGCTTTGTGGGTCGACGAACCCGTTGTCTTCGTCGTTGAGGAAGTCTGAGTAACTGAAATTCTCGTAATTGACGGGTTCGGCAGCCTGCGGGACTTCCTGAGCCTGCCAGTCTTTTGTGTTAATCCAAGTTTTGGATGAGTCGTTACCGCCGATAGCATGGAGATTGTTGTAGTGATCCATGGTTGCTAGTGATAGTGGGGACAGCACAGCTGTGTAGGAGTAGTAGTGAGTGGATAAGGTAAGCCGAGCAAAAGGCACGATCCAGTCGTGTAAAAGTTAAAAAATGCTATTTCAAAAGAGCGAGAAGATAGCAAATTGGGTGAAGGAAATGAGAGGGAAGGAAATCTTGACAATGGGGATTGTCATGCTTATATACTCGAGCCTTCTCTAGGTTCTTGGTATTTCTTCTTGTCCTATACTCGACGGTAGACAAAAGAACGACACTTTCGTGTACAAAGACGGCGAAAAAGTAAACCAGTATTGAAAGAAAATTGACTCGAGACTCGAAAATGATATTACTTTGGACAAAGCGATCGCTCTAATTGATCGGTCAAGACCATTTTAATCATCCCTATACAGGTCTTTATAGCAGCCTGCAACTTGCGGCTGCTGTCGATTCAAGTTGAGTCTCGCTCCCACCGTGCAGAATAAGCCACACAAAAGCTGCCAATGTCCTTCACTTTATGGGACTTTATAGTAGGAAACTAAAGTAGAATTTGAACAAACTCCAATGAGTATTTTAGGGGATCATACCCTTACTATGTTTGACCCCTCGGCTGCCATATACCTTAGTCATAATCAAGGTTCCTGATTTCCTAGTGCTTTGTTGTGTCGCGTTCTCTGAACACCGCCAGTCTCCCCAACTCGCCACGTGATAAGCTTCAACAAAGACGAATACCCCACAGGTGAAAGTGAAACTCGAAAGCTGAACAAAACCAAGATTACCTCATCGCACTGAAGGATTGTGGGAGACTCAAAAGGTTTCCTCTTCGCTCAGATTCCTACATAATGCCCGCCGCCCTTCTCTCTAATATACAGTCCGCCCAATTCCAAGCAATCGAGCTCATAATCATTTCTCATGCTATTCCATGTAAATTAGAGCGCCAATCAAGAGAATAGAGAGGGACCGTTCCCAAAGCAGCCCCTGTAGGGAAAGAACCAAAAGCGAACTCCAACTTGATGCTAGACCATGCCATCCATCCCAAACCAACGCGTGAACTCCAGGTCAAAACAAGAAGACTTAGAAATACAACGATTGCCCTGAATACGAGATGATAAAATCGCATCCCAACTGGCCCTTCTCGTGCTGCATCAGTTGCCTCAGAATCGTCTCTCCAGGATCTGGTCCGTCATCAAGTTTCTCTTTCACATGTATGACAACGACTTTGACTCCTTGCAATGGGGCTTCTGCGCTGACACGGAATGTCAGCGTCGATAAACAAGCCGAATCCTGACTTGTCGCACTTGCTCTACGCTCGCCACCTAGGGACGCGTCGTCCGACATGTAGTCATGGTTTTCTCGGCGAGATGTTGGACTGACGGGACTTCCATGGCGTGTAGATTTTCGACGTCCGTAAGGGAGGAGAAAGGTACCATTGCCATCTCCTTCAAGCTTTCGCTTCTTACCACTTGGCCCATTTTTGTGCATGTTGAGTGTTAGCTTGACTTCGTTGGCCAAGGTTCTCAGCTCCTCGACGAGATATTTAGGTGTCAAGTGACCGAACAACAACTCTTTCTGTCTCGAGTCGTCGTAAGAACACTCGATAAAAATAGCACCTAGCATCCCGGTCGCAATCTTCGGCGCGGCATCGTTCCAGACCTGTCGATTGCGCGGTGAGTATGAGATCGAATCTGGCTCAACGTCGCCGAACATGAGGACCTCTTTCCCTGTGACCATGTCTCGAATAAAGTAAGCTGAGCTGTCGTAGACACAGTATTGCTGGCGATATTGGTCAGCTTTAAGGTTGTCATTCGCACTGTGACTTGACTGCGAGTTCGATCGGACCATTGGCTGAGATGTAGGTCCTAATCGCGGTGATGCTATCTCCACACTTGGACTTGCCACGAAGCTGCTAGCATTGGAGCCTCGGTGGTTATGTCGTTCGATGCAATGACCGTGGCTGACACTCCAAGTCTTGATGCTTAGGCCATCAGACACCTCCACGTATCCGTCTCCAAGAGCCGGAGAACCGCCCTCAACTAGTCGCAGATAAGTAACCAACCCAGCGCCGTTGTTCTCATCGGTCAGGTTTGGCCAGATGATGTTGTTGAAAATGTGGTTCTTGAATGCCTCGATAGTCGACGGCAGACCCGCTAAGCGCTTTGGACGAGCACTCGGAAGAGACGCTGTATTGATGACGAAGCCGGAGATATGATCAAGATGTGGATGTGTAATGAGAAAACACTCGACTAGATCTCTTGTAATATATGCCGCATTGGCACTCGACGACGATCCTTCTGGAATTTGAAGTCCTTCGAAAGGTCCATCAACCAAGGTTATCGCTTTTGCTGGCGGCTTGCTATCTTCTGTACGTATTGACTTGTGCCCTTCTAGTATTCGAGAGATTGCTGCCAGGTGGACACCTGCATCAACAGCAAGGAGGGAGTTCTTCTTCCATCCAGCCGCGGTCGACCGGACTAGGAATGCTGTGACATCGTCTTCTTTGGGTCCACCACCAGCACCCTATGAGCACCAATGTCAGTCAACCTCTTTACCGATTTCAATACGACGGCTTCACCGGATGTCGGAATAAGCTCGAGACTCGAGACTCGGGAACCTTGGAGCAGTTCATGCTCACGTGACCATTTGCAAAGCACGGGAAAACCCCAGCGCATCAATAAAGAGCATTGTCCTCGAAGCCCAAAGACCTGGAACCCGATGCATTACGATGACGTAGTGCATCCCCAGCTCCACCCCCACTCGTTCCCCAGCCTCGCCCTTTCAATACGAGAGAACTAGCTTACTAAGATAATAACCTGCAGCGCAGGCTGCTCAACCCCTTTCGCCATCTCACCCATTCGCCGTCGTGAAATCCTCTTATGGCTCGACGTCTGATATCAAGTCAAGGAAAAACAAGCTTCTAGAATGTTGGTTTCGGGGATTGAAAGGCTCGTGCTTATATGCAGAGTCCCGGTGTTATAGTACTCGAGTCGGAAAGCTGCGCTGCTGACGAGGAAAGCCACACGTGACTGGGTACTCGTGCGGTTTTGTGGCGTGGTGAACTGCGACTTGAAGGATGCTTTTGATGCTTATAAGTTCTGAGTTGGGCTGGGACATTGAGAATTCAAAGAAGTTGATATTGGCCGTCTAGAATGGAAGGCACGGCCTTAGTCTGCTCAGCCTTCCTTTCCCGCCAAGACAGTGAAGGAAGCACTAGCCAGAGCTCACACTAGCCCGATCCAGTTCAGGTCAGTTCAGGTCAGCTCAGCCCAGCACAGCCTTGTGCTTCGGACGGGAGGGAAAGCCTTCTTCGTCAATGTAAGATTTACCACAAATTCGTGGACATTCGTCAGGACATAGATTGAAGAACTTGAGCTAGGAATCTAAGTATAGTGTGCTTCTGGACTACTAATAGAGATGCCCGAATTCTGGCTTCAAGTTTGAATGTCCCTGCAATATCGCGACACCGTGCAATGCTCTATTCATTGCCGCACATGGTGTGTCTACAGTCTATCAGCGTTGCACCACCGGGATATGAACCAAGAATTCATAGGACGAACACATTATGAGACGCCAGCTGAGACTCGTCGGAGGTAGATGATGTTGTTCATAAAGGGGAATCTTTCCTTCTCCGAGCTATGACTGCAGCTATACACAACAACAAAGGAACACTTTATATCGACTTCGAGTGGAACACAATGTACCGCTGATATCACCGTCCAGCCCCGCATCCCATGCTTCTTTCTAGCAAAAACGCATTAATAACACCCACGCCTTGCCTCCTTTGAAGTGAATCCAAGCCATAATCACCGAAGAAAAAAAATATATATATATTTTGACCCAACGCTGTACAATGTTCATGCCTCATCTAATCATGCCCACATTCCCGTTCTATTTCTTCATGCTCCGTATTATCGTCCTGCAAGGTTCATGTGCATGACCGCATCCTTCTGCCAGTCCTCATCATCGTCACTTGAGGCGTTCTGCACCCTCAAGCCACCGCGAGTCTGTTGGCTCGGGAGACTCCACAAATCTCCTTCGCGACCCTCGACTGCAGGTAAATTGATCTGGGGTGCGGACCCTGGTTTTGGCCCAATTCGGGGTGGTGGCGCTTGAGGGGGTTCGCTCGTTGCGAATCTTGGAATGTTATACTCCGTACTGTCCGCAAAATTGAAGTCGTTCTTGTTTGGATCGTAACCATCCACTGGGAGTTCAAAATGATGTTTCCTAGTATCCGTCGGGGTGTCGTCGCTCTTGTTAGATTGGGTTCCATTCTCGCCCCTGGATGATCCAAGAACCGAGTCGTCGTAATTCTGCGCTGGCATTTCGGAGATGCCCGTTGGTAGTGGAACAAATGAATTCTGCGCTCCGACTTGCTGCCTTTCGAGCTCGCGTTGTTCTTCGATGATTTGCGGGGCAGATTCCATATTTCGAAGGCTACTGGCCATCACGCTGCTGTTCCTCAGGCTCGCGATGCCACTTCTAGGCTCTATCGTCTCAGTCACGTCCGAGAGGCCGGACTCAGGATCTCGGATGCCGAATTGTGCCATCGTTCTCATCTTGCGTGTGACCCAGCTTGCCAGGATCTTTCCTCGCTGCTTTTCTCCGAGTCGCGATCGTGGAAAGTCGCCTCTGTTGACGAATGCGACGATGTCGACCACTATCTGATGCTCGTTGAGAATGGCATTGACAATCACAGGAACAATTGATGCAAGGTACGCTTTCCTGCCGACCTCAACTAATACCACAATCAGTCCACCAGCCTGGAAGACAGCACTGTTCCGGCGTTAGCTTTGCCTACAATTATGTTCAATTTTGGTGAGTACTCACCAGCCTCCAGGTACAATGTTTCGATGACATTTCTCGACCGAGTATTCAATGTCCATTGGGAAGTGACTGAGCCCGTTGATTTCAAAAGTCTCGCCAATATTACCCAAGACGAAGAGAACTTGCATATCGACTTGCGCACCATTGGGACCAATAGGCCTGCTGACGTTATGCAAAAAGCCGAGGTCTCCGGTACGGATGTACTGAACATTTGGATCGCCATCAAGAGTGCGCCCATCAAATCTTTCTGCATCGAAGGGATCCTTGGAGCCATAGAATGCGCGTACACAAGCCTCGGACTCAACCCAAATCTCTCCATATTCACCTTCATAGCAAAGTGTCCTACTCTCTGGGTTTACAATCGCAATTTGAGTTGACACGGGCACCATGCCAGAATCTTGAACTAGAAGAGACTTTGGTTCTGATTCTGGATCGACTGGGTATATCATACCTCGTCGAAGGGCCTGCGTCCCCAGCCAGAGTTCGATAGGCTCGATACACATGTATGAACGCGATGCGATCATAGGATTGAGGACGTGAGAGTATATAGTGTTAATGGCTGTCCGATCAAGACCAGTTTGCGCAAAGTGAAGACGGACTTTCTGGAAAACATCTACACGAGGACGACCCTCTGCAGAGATCATCATGTTCTTGAGCTCATGCAATTGGAACCCTTTTCCAGGCATGACAGCCATAGCATGATCGAGCATTTGAGGCGTTGCGTATGTATCCTTGATCTTATATCTTGAAAGCGTTAAGAATAAGGAGACCGGATTTTGGGCGAATTCGACAGGAGATACTAGATAAGTAGGCGCACCGACGAAAACCCCCATCAGACATGTGTGAATAAACCCGAGGCCGCTGGTACTTCTAACGCAGCCAAGTACTGGTCTGGAGCTAGTCATTTGGCAGGTTTCCTTCTGAACTTTGCACATACCCATAATCGTGTCGTGACCTAGCTGCACGGCGATACGTCTTTGATCTGGAGTCCAATATGTCCATACCAGGACAGGATATCCAGGCTGAACCCATATTTGTTGCATAGTCAATCCCAGGTCTCTGCACCCGCTGTTCTGCTTCGGCGGCTTTGTCGTGTTGTAAATGCTCGGAACTGAGACCTTCAACACTTGAGCAGACTGTTTGACGTGCTGCGAAACAGCCTTCTGCTTCATGAGATGATCCACATCTTGATTGACCAAGACTGCACGCACTCCGTAGTCTGCTACCATATGAAGGTAAGCAGGCGCATCTTCATTCAATCGATTCTGGTCCAAAGGAGCCATTGGTATCGCGGTAGCGCCTAGGCAGAAACAGGCATGCACTGCATAGACAAAGTCTTCTGAGTGCGTGTACATGAGAATCAGATGGTCTCCTGCTCGAATCTTGACCTTGTTCTTCAGATACATGGCAACAGCAGCCACTTTCGTGTCAAACTTCTTCCATGTAATCCCTTTGCCTTCCTTGCCTCGGCCGTCGATCGTGCAGTACGACAGTTCCTCAGCTTGGCGTGCAACTCTCCACTGGAGTAGGTCGACAATGCTGGAGAAGTTGTTGAGAGGAGTCGAGGTGCGGTCATCGATGACCACTTCTCGACGATCGATACCGGAGTATTGCTTGTCACCGGGTGATAGAATATCCTCTCGTGCTTGAGACGCAAGCGGCGACCAGATACCGCCGATAGGGTCCACGCCAATGGGGAGATTCAATACCGCCCTCTCGACACCAAACTTGACGTGCACACATGGCAGATTACCAAGGTCAAATTCTCGTCGACAGAGCATGTTGCCGATCTCTCTTCGGCCATTCTTCAGCACCTTGGGCAGTGTGTTCGGAGCTGTGATCATCACGCAGTACACACGCAAATGATGCTCTTGCATCAAGACCTCCATGCACCTCTCTGATAACGAATCAAGCAAGGCCGTATCCAACTGTCGTGGTGGGCCTCCCGAGGTTGCCGGGGCAGTGGAGGCAGATTGAGATTCCAGCAAAACAATCGGCAAATGCTCCTCATTTACGAAAACATCGAAGGCGGAGCAATCGTATATCTTAGGAACATTCTTCATAATGCTCACGATGATGTGCTGCACAAAGAAGTATCGATGCTCGGCAATTTCGTGGCCATGCTCCACCCACTCGACTTTCTGACGGATTCGATCTTCATATAAGCCTAGGACAAAGATTTTCCCTTCAATGACGGTACCCAATAAACCCGTCCGTAGAAATTCGGGCTCAACCATCATCGGGGTTGGGTCCCCGGGGGCAAATTTGTACGGCCGAGCATGGAAGATCTGCTCTGTGTGTTTTGGCAATGCCCAGAAGCCCCCAGAGAGCGAAGGAGAGTCAACCCAGATCTCACCTACAGAGTGAGGGGTAGCAAGCAATCCGGTCTCTGGATCAACAACAGCTAGAGTGGCGTCGGGTATTGGGAAGCCAAAAGCGCCAACTCTTACGCAACCAAGTTCACTGCTAGCTTTTTTGCGAGCTTCTTCTCCTATTGCGACAACGACAACTTCGTTCGTCTTCAGTGCTTCTCGGTCCAAGAGAACCTCGCTCAGTTCAGTCCGTTCTTCTTGCTGGCTTGGGGCGGTGGTTCCACCGCCAATGAGACTAGCAAATCCATTGCTAGGCGAGGTCTCCTTCTCTTTCTCCTTGTCCTTCTCCTCCTTTTCCTCAACGGAATGTCCATCGGACATATCTAATTTCAGGGGGCAACCCATTCGCTCCTCTCCGCCCAACCAGTCGCGCATACTGATGACCATGCCTCCATGTTCAGGAAGGCACAACATTGGAGCAACCAGTTCTCGTGCCCGGGGGTTTCGCATCGGCCGAAGCCATCTATCAGCTAGTACTTCATGAAATTCGCTATCCACGGTAAGAGCGTCTATCAGACACAGCTTAACGTGCTGGAAATTAGGCTCCTGACCCTTCTTGAAGTTCCTCGTGGTCATAGGATCTTGCTGGTAGTTGTACGCTGCTCGCTTGAGCCCTGGATAATCTGCGAGCATCAAGGTAGCTTTATATTTCGTGATAAGATGAGCGTAGAGACCTGGTGTTTCCACGGCTTTGTTCTCCATCCAGACTGTGGTATGGCCTCCATAGACAGTGAGTAAAACGCCTAGGATCATGCCAATGCCCTGCCGTGGATCCAAATACGATAGCAGGATTTCGCCATTGTTCCCACTGCCAGCCATTAACCGGCCATTTTTATCCCTCAACTGTGAATGGAAGGTATCGCCTTTGCCTGATGGCACAGTTGAGAAAATGGCACTCAAGCAAGCCATCTGATGCATGATGGTCCGATGGCTCATCACAACACCTCGCAAATCTCCAGTGGGCGCACGGGAGAACTCGATATAAGCAAGATCAGGTACTTGCAAAGCTGGTGAGTCATCCTTCTTCTTTGGATGAAAACTTCCAAATTCATTCGTCTTCCACCATTCCACTCCTCGCGGCCAGTTGAGCTTCTGGGTCGTTATGTCGCGTTGAAATGCTTTAAGATTATTATCGGTAGTTAACGCAAGATGTGCTTGTGTGGAGGTCAAAATTAAATTGAGCTTCGCGTAATCTTCGAGATCGTTGATAGGCACGGCCACGACTCCAGCGATGAAACAACCAAGAAGAGCAATAGCAAAGTCGATGATCTCAGTATCTCGGTAGATCAAGGCAACTCGGTCTCCACGGTATAACGAGCTTTTGTCTCTAATAACCTGTGCGACCTTCTCCGCTCTGCTAGTGAGCTTATCCCAGGTGATGGATGCGATTTCTTTGCCCTTACTATCCAATACCCAATAGGCTGTACTCTTAGAGTTTGCTTTACTTCGGTGTCTTAGCACTGCCGCAATATTGTCGAACCTCGACATCGGAACATTGCCATCGTGGGGATCATACACAGCGAAGGGAACATCCCGAGGTTCAAGAGGCATCTGGTATTCAAGTGCTGCTGGTGGCGGAAGATCACTTGTAGTCAGCATCGGTGGAGCCATGGCGGCGGTGGGCGAGAAAGCATCACTTGAGGAGTATCTGTGAGGACCGCCGTAGGAATTGTGAGGCCCATTATCGAATCCTTGCTGCCCAGCGAAGTCGGAAAAATAGCCCTGCTGTGATTCCCCCAACATTGTACCGTGTGAATCCATCATAGTTCCTGAACGGCTCTCGTATGGGCCGCTTTGATGCTCTTCGTATCCGGCTTGGTGAGCGGGATTGAAGGCATAATTCGACCGGGAAATAGACGCCATCGTCGCGCTTCGATCCGCAGAATTACCCCCAGATGTCGGTGTGATTGGTAGAAAATTTTCTTGCCCTTGGGACTTCCTTTGTGTTGGATTGTGGACGCCCAAACGCAGCTGTGACGGTGGTCCAGCGTATGTAAATCCGCCCTCCTGAGCCCTATTGTTCCCAAAACTCGGATATTCGCTCCCCATTGTATTTAATCTTCCAGAAGAACCTGTTCTCGCGGGCGATTGAGGTGGTACTTCTGGCCTCGGGCCGTGGTTTTCGGAATACTCCCTAGAGTTCGCATTAAGCGCAGCAAGTGAAGCACTGCGAGAGCCATCGTTCGAAGGGTGTAAAGTATCATCAGGAGAGTGTATTCGTAAGCCCTTCAGATCATTTGCAACAGCTGAGGCGCCAAGGTACTGGGATAGAAGCATTGTTCGCCGTTTTTGGTATCTGCAAAAGAAGATCAGAAATACAATCCATAGCAGCAGCGCCGACTTCTCGCAGTAAATGACAGTCATCGTACCCTTTCTCTGTGATATCCCCCTCCTAAAAAGGCATCGTCAGTCAAGTTTCATACAGTATTGCAATTGCAGATATCCCACTAATGCAGGTACGTCGGCGCACGCGACAGAGCATTAAATGGAATACCCATGAATGAACACACTGCCACTTACTTCCAGCTCATGTTCAAGCTCTTGCAGCTTGTCCTGCAACTCTGGGTTATTTGTGTCCATTTTGGCAGCGTCTGTCCGGACACAGGCTCCGGCAGCTAGTCCCTCGTCGTATGTATGTATTGAAGAAGTTTAAGGGGTCACGAGTTGTTGATAGCATGAATTGTAGTCGCCTGGAGTTGGCGATCAGTGTCGACTAGTCGTTTGTGTAGCAGGCAGGCAACATCATTGAGACATGACTTGGATGCTCAATGACCTCGTTCTCGTTCCTGAAAATGATGCTTCTCTTCGTATTCTGGGTAAACCTGGTCTTAAACTTGAGCCGAAAAGCCGCTAGTCCCTGATTGGTTACGCGACTCCGCACGGTCTTTGTGGGGAGCTTAAAATATAAATAAAAGTTTTTCGTAAAGATTCTGCTCTTCTCATCAACTTTTTAAATCGACATCGACAGAGGACACGATATGGCATCGTCTTTTCTATTGACAGATTCCAATTGATTATGAGCTAGGTACGCGCGCATAGCAAGCTTGCTCATTGACCTGAATTATCAGCGCGCTTCCTTTGCTACCTCTGTATTGAGAATGCATTTCTACCTCGTTATCAGCTCTTAACATCAGCTGAAGTTGATCATCCAGGAAAATTGATAATCATTGGGTATGTACACGACAAACTTCTTGGTTCATTTCCTACCGCGGCGCTCTAGCACACTGCATGATGAAAAATTTAAAAGCAATATTACAGTCCTCTTATGAAATACTTCGGTATTATGTGGATTAGCTTGGAGACCTTCTGACATACAAAACTTTCCTCCTGCCTTGACGAGTCTCAATTTGGCATCAGCAGCAGAATCGCTGACCTCACCACAGATATTTGAGCTTTCAATGAGTCCGCCGCCTGTCGACTGTCTGGGAACATTCTCAACATTTTTGTTTTCTTTAGCGTAGCTTTGGCATAGCTTTGATATAGTGTTAGCAAACTTACTATGAAATTCTCCACTTTGCATAGTCACTTTGAGGTATTTCGATTTCCGTTTTCAGCTTTTGTCGTGGTGCATCTGAGATCTCAACTCTGGTTGGGAGACGAACCCCCAAATATAATCATGCGAATATGCAAAAGTCATGAATTTTCCCTCTCAACCATGCTCTAATTGATTCCATTCCTTCTCACCGCCAGACATTGGGTCCGTAAGAGAATCTTTCCATACCCTAGGCCTCAAGCGAGCCCTCAGTGCCCTCTCTCGTCGAAGATTAGCTCCAGTAATCAGAAACATCTCTCTCGCCCTTCTCTTGAAAATCCTTGAGGGCTCTTTGATGTTGTGAGGTTCCATTTGGGGCTCCCTTTCCAGGAAAGAGGTCGAAGTATGGATGGAGAGGTGAAGCTCATCTTTCTCCTTTTTGCATTCAGTCACGGGAGTCGAATGAATCGTGATACCCTTCCCAGAGAACTGATTTAAGAGTGTGCTCGCTGTTTCTTGTCTTTGTCAAAGGTTGGTCTTTGGTAGTTGGGAATCGTTGTCTAGTCGAGTCTGCGGTTGCTCGTATTGCTGCTGATTATTGGGTTTTGTGGGCGAGTGTTGGTTGGACTTCGTGCCGGAAAGGGAAAGATGTAGGTGGGGATGACGGGAGGTTTAGGCTATAGTGGCGATTGATGACCTACTCGACGTTTTTAGAAGTCTGTCCGGGTACCCCCGAAATACCTGTGGCCTAGCTGAAAGAGTGTCCGGTATCAAATCCACAAATAAACGTCGTTAGAAGGCTTAGGATGAGGAGTACTAATTCGATAACATCGGCATTGTGCGCCATCAGCTAAGACTCGCCAGGAATCGGGATTTTTCTTCAAGTGCTCGAGTATCTGCGATATGCTGAGCGATCGTTCCGTATCTTGATTTGTAAAACTTCGTGTTCCGGTGCTCTGGTCCGAAAGTATGAATACACATTTCCCAAGCTCTTTCAAGAAGGCACAAGCTTTCTGCAAACCGACCTTGACTATGACAGGCATTCCCAGTAGACTCTGTGCTTGGCAAATGCTCGTATGATCCTGTATAGACTCGCTTTCTGCTATCAGGTGCACTCTCCGAGCGATTGTCTCTGCCTCTACGTGCCTACCTTAGCTGTTCAAACACTCGGTCAGTGTGCATTCGTATGACAACACTTCATGGTGTCTGTGACCGAGAAGCTTCTGAACCTTTGGTAATATATCTTGGATTATACCTTCAGCTTCTAATTAAGTGACGGCCTCGCTTCATCAAATTTAGACTTAAATCCCTGCGAGTAAACAGGGTATCAATATGCCTCTGGCCTAAAGCCTTTCCCTGGGCTACTATCACTTGGGCGAGAAGCTCTTCAGCCTTCAGGACGTCACCTGTTTCATTACCAGGAAGGAGTCAGCATCGTGTTCATCGCGGCTTTGCCTAGCCGTCAAGGCATGAAATTTTCAGACGAAGTCGTTGATACCCATTCCCCGATACCCAAATAACCCCCAAAGTTCCCAAGTAAACTTGGCCTACTAGATCTGACCCACGCAACATAGACAACGTAGCTTACGTGTCTCGTCGCATTGTGATATCTCGAGTGCCTCGAGCAACGTCCTCGGAATGCCCAGACTTTTATCATACATGCAACTCCGAGATAAGATGAATGCCAGGTTGGCTAATGCATCAAGTATGACTTCATCATCTGGCCCCAGAGCCGTTCCACCATATCGTAGAATTTCCTGAGGGAGCTGCTCCGTTTCGGAATAATTTTCTGGTCTCATTAAACATCTGGCAAGGCATAATTTGATGATTGGCAGGTGGCGGCTTGAATGCGATATGATTTTCAATGCTTTTGTATGAACAATTCTGCTGGGTTCTTCAGCGGCTGGTAGTTGTCCTCAAGCGTTAAAGACATCGGCAACTTCGCTCAAAGCTACTAGTGTTGGTAAATCGTGTTCCCCTGCGGCGGTCTTCTATGTCTTGGCAGTTTGCTGAAGTAGATATTCAGCAGTTTTGTATCTACACTGTTCTGCATAGACACAAGCCAGTCGAGACATAGTGTCCAGGATATTTGGATGCTCCTCGCAAAACATTGCCTGCATGATATTTCACCTTTGAACAAGTTCATCTTCCTCCTTTTGCTTATACCTTACCGGGCCACAATCCATGGAGGTGTCATAGTCTTGGGGAGGAAGCTCTTCTAGAATGTGGAGGGAACACAAGTCCATGGATCATCGTGCATACCGTGGGAGGAGTGATTGGCTAGCGCTTCCAAAGACGATCTAGTTTTAGACCTGCAAGGGAGTTTAAAGGGACAACGGAGACTGATGGGGGCGGCGAAAGGAACAGAACTTTTGCCTACGAAAGCTTCCAGAATCAAGTTTCGATCGAAGTTTATGGCGTCGACTCATGGAGATTTCGTGTGCTCGTATGGAGGCTCTTGTACTCGAGTCGTCTTCAGTATGATGGTAGGCGTCATGTTCATACCGTGGAGAGGGATCAAAAAGCTATTTCCACCGGCATCTGCAGGGGGATCCAAGAACAGTACTGTAGCTAATGTTCGAGGGTGTCGACGGAGTAGCTTATAAGCATTCATGCTCAGCCTCTAGCCGCGAAGAAGGAATGAAAAGACTTACGCGAAGTTGCATCATGTTGCCAGCCAGCGATGTCACTTCCGACCCGTTTCTCCCAGCGTCATATATCCCATGATTTGACGACTTTGCCTCTGAAACGAAAAGTGGTCTCTTTTCCCTGGGATTTTCTCCGATGCGTCTTTTTGGCGAGGACTTTCATCTTATCCCTCCTCACATTCTTTTGCAAGTCCCAACTTTCAAGCTTGCGTTTATGTTGTCTCTCCCTAAGAACATGTGACATGTCAGCCATTGTGTACGAATCGAGGGAATTTTATGCCATACGTTACGAGGAACCCACGGTCCTCACGCAACATGGCCACGACCTTCTTGTTTGTCATTCCCCCCAACGGATACACCCCAGCAATAAAGTCACGATGTTCTGCCCATTCTTCGTTTCTGTACATACCTGCTTTAACGGATACGATTAAAATGGCGACAGGCCACAAGGCATCAACCCACACAAACAACCCCCTGCAGCCCAAAGTTTTTAGGCACTCATGCCATTTTAATAAGCGATACCCCCCTTTTTATAATACTTAAATCATGTCTTTTGCAACAACTACTCACACCATAAAATCAATTTTTTTTATTAACTAATAATTAATGCATAATTAATGCGATGCGATTATATTTTTTAAAATTTTAAAAAGTTGTAAATTGCGTGCGCTATAATTGCACTTTGCGCGAAAACTTGAAAACTTTTAAGTCAATTTTTTAAGAAATATAAAGTGGCATAGCTGACCTTTACGAGTAGTGTGTTTTTGTTGCGCCTTGTTGCTTGTCGCCATTTTAATCGATTCCTCTCCGGATAATGTCTAGGTGTCGTCAACGTCGGATGATTTGGTGCTGTATTAGTTCCTAACTTGGGCGAATAAGGATTTCGAGCGACGTGGTCTTTTCAACAAGGAAAGTCAAGTAAATATATCGCAGATACAGCCTCGTGAGGGTCAGGCTGGCGACGAAGAAATTCGTAGCTAGCCTAATAGCAAAAGGACCGCTAGCAAAAAAACCATCGGGATGTGAGAACATGGTGAGAGTTTTGGTCGTTTTGTTGAATGATAATCGCTCTGATAAGTATTGAGAGCCACAGGCTCTAGAACCGATGTTGACAGGTACTGGGGATGAGATAACTGATGCAGGATCGTGGTGGCCGTCAAGAATTGTTTCGGTGAAGTTGAATGTCAAGAATAGAGAGCTGGCTAAGTCCCTGCTAGTTTGAATTAAGTCCAAAGTTTGATTCTCATCCCAAGATCGTTGAAGCTGTTATTTCATATGTTTGTATTCAGAAACTATCCAATGTCTCCGTGGGTTATCCATCCGTACCCCAATTGCACGCTGTAGTTTGCGTTGCTTTCGCGCCAATTTTAAATTAAAGGGAGAGGATTCCCTTCCACAACATCAGATATGATGTCAATTTCTACCTTGGGAAATTCCTGTCAATCAAGTTGAACATTGCTGGGCTGCTGATGTGCACATCACTCTGGTACATTTCAAGTATCGCATTCACCATAGTAGAGCGGGTCACTGAAGAAGCGAAAGATAAGAGCTATGTTCCTGCACTGGAATCAAGCACCTTCCCTCGTTCGATCCGCCGATTTACAAGCCCCCAAAAACCAGGACTCCAGCAAAGGCCCGTCTGATATGCCCTTGTTGCCTCCCTCATATTGTACACTCGTTCGACATTGGTGGATTTCCTTCCATCCAAAAGCATGTTTACAATAGCACAGAACAAAATACGCCCAGATATTCCGGTTAAGCTCCTTTAGCCTTGATAGCGCCGACCGTGATCGTTTCTCATAATAGTAGCGAAATTCTCGATGGTGATATTGATGATTGGAAAAATAGTGGAACCACAAATCTGCACCTGATTTGGAAATTAAGGTTACTGCGGCTAACTGGTTGTAGCTGTAGGACTGAAGTCTCCAGCATTGGTACCGTTAGGGAGATTTTGAGACGTGACCGATTCTGACAAGGATGTGCGATGAGGACTACCGCCATTGACCGATTTGGACTTGTCGGACATGGGTGGTGTAATCCCATTAAGGCGTTCGTTGTGATTTTCGAGATCGCCCAGGTGCGGATTGTTGGATGACACTGGTGATGCCGAAGGATAACCTGGCAGGCGATCGTAGAGTCCTTGTTTCTTACACTGTTCCTCGTAATCCGGATCGTCTTCATGGACGCGGGTGATACCTTCACGCCTAGGGAAGTTGTCGGGCGGGGGTGGTTCTTTGAGTATTCTGGACCTGGGTACTTCGCCCTGCCTGATGAACTCCCCATTGAGATAGAATTTCGATTTAGGAGCCCATGTTTGGTCCGGAGCTGTCTCCGGGTCGCTCTTCCATCTCATTTGGTTTAAAGGTCGACCGAGGTCCAAACGAGATTGTGGTTCGCGAAGCTCCTGGTATTTGACTTCCAACTCTATGTTGCGCAGGTGGGGAAAGTTCGGTACGATGAACATAAACTCAGAGACCTGGTAACATCAGTAGGTAGGACAAAGAAAGCATGAAATGAGGGGATGCAAACCTTGACAAAGAATAAATTTAGATCAAGAAAAAGGTGTTTGTTCTTTTCGACGAGGATATACCCAGGCTCGTTATTGCTAGGGAGTTGCTTGCGTAAGCTGGAAAGAGGAGGACTGTAGAGAGAATAGAGCCCGTCGTTGCTATTGTTCATCCAGACACCAGACTTCTGAGGAAGAGACAAGTGAACACGATCCCAGGCAGTATCTACTCAAATGGTTAGAACGTCCCTCCGATCAAGTCTGCAGAAAACTTACACCGTGAAAGTTGGAGGTCCTTTTCTCCAAGAAGGAGAGCAGCATGAGTATTGAGCATCCATTGCTCTCGACCGCTTGGATGACCTTGTGTCTCGGGTTTGATCGTATCATATCGATAGCCGATGATCGTCTTGAATAGATTCGCGACTTCCGGGGATTTGGGCTCATTAACCATGTCGAACCATTTTAGCAAGAGAGGTAGCTTCGATAACCGCTCTTCCCTCTTCTCCTTCTCAATCCTCGCTCGCTCAGCACGCTGCTGCTCAGCATGAGCCGCACGTCTGCGCTCTAGCTCTTCGTGTTTGAGCCTTTCTTGCTCTTCGTAGCGTAACCGCTCCTTTTCCTTCGCTCGTGCTTCAGCTTCAGCATCCGCTATTCGTTGACGTTCCTTTCGTTCGGCTTCTTCCCTTTCTCGCTTTTCTTGCTCTTCCCTTTCGGCCTGTTCTCGGGCTAGGCGAGCTTGTTTTGCAAGTTCAATTCTCTCTTGCTCTCTCTCTCGTTCTAGTTCTCGTTCCCTCTCCTTCTCCCTCTCTCGCTCTCTTTCCTTCTCTCTCTCCTTTTCCTTTTCCCTCTCTCTTTCCCGTTCCTTTTCGTCCTCGACCTCCTTTAATCGAAGAGCCTCCGCTTCCTTCCTCTGGCGGCGTATCTGTGCTTGCCGTTGCGCCTCCTCATCCGAATAAGCAGATATTGAGTGTGCGCCTGCGGTATCTTCGCTTTGTCGGTCATTGGTGGCCTTTGGTCTTTTCGCTGCAAGGTCAGAGGAAGAGCTTAAGGTCTTCGATTTAGCTGGGCGATTTGGTGATATTTTATCGATTGAACTAGCATCTTTGACATCACGAAGTTCACTTTGTTTTTGAACAGTACGAGACTTATTCTTGGGATCCGTGGCTGCTTTGTGCTTCTCATTAGACCCGCCTGACTTGGCTACCGCAGTACGATGCTCCGGCGATGAGCTGGAGGTGCTGTCGGCCTTGTGTCCGTTCGACTCCCCATCCAATTTCCGCCGCTTATGGGGAATTTCGCTGGAATCGTATGCAGCACTGACTTCTTGCATGCCTGATCGAGGAGGAGTTGCGCTGCTACGGGGTCTCTTCACCGGACTTTCACTGCGAATTGCACTGAGTCGGTCTTTCGAATCGTCTCTCTTCAGCGATCTCGCCCTGTCCTTATCGGAAGATTGTTTTTCTGTAGCCGGCTCGCGCTCGTTGGAACTTTTGGGAATTCGTGGGAAGTTAGGGCTGGCCTTCCCATCGGACCTGTCCGATTTGGAATCGTGTGGTCCTCGTTCGCGCTTGTCCTTCAATGATGTGGTAGAAGCATTGGATGCGACACTAGCTCGCCTTTGTTTCTCTAGCTCCCTTTCGTCCCTGAGTTCTCTGCCTGAGACAAGTTTCCGTCGTGGCTTCGCCGCGGGTTCGCTCTCCGAGGGAAGGTTCAAATCAGACTCATATCTTTTAACTTGAGACTTCTGCTTCGGTGGGCCAAGAGGACTTGTCTCACGGTCAGACAATGCATTGGAGGTCGAACTCTCCTCCTTCTTTGGCCGGCCCGGCCCTCTCTTGGCGCCATCTTTAGATTGCCCCACTGACGAGCTGTTCCGGTGCTGAGTTTTACTCAGGTCTGAATCCTTGGTTTTGGGGCTAGATGTAGTTCTTTTGTGACTCCGGGGTGCTTGAGTATCATCTGATCGAACTGATTTCTTTGCATCGCGGTCTGCTTCTCGGCCGACTCGTCGGAGGCCAGGTGAACGAGATTTACTTGGCGATGGTTTGCGATTCTTCTGATAGGTGTCGAATGCATCTTTGAGAAGCTGTTCTTCCTCTCGCCATTTGGGGCCAGCACGCCGCTTCGCTATCTCAAAGTAGGTTTCACCTTTGATTCGACGAGTGGGATCGAAGTCGGCATTTCCTATGAAAAGTTTGAGCACCTCCAGATGCTCATCCTTACCAATTGTTGCCAGGATTGGAGTTGCTTGATCGTGAGGTAGTCCATCTAAAGGAGCAGGATCGGGGTTGAAGTTACCAAGTGCAAAAAGCAAGTTGATGATTGCATCGTTGCCACCCCTAGCAGCATTGTAGAGTGTCCGTGGGTCATTCACATCAGACTTGACATTGAGAAACTGGTTGGTGAACTCTACATCCCCTTCAGTCGCAGCTGCTCGCAGTTCCTCAACCGTGTAGCCCATCCATAAATTGCGCTCTTTTGTCTTCATCATAGACCGTGCAGTCTGTCTGCGATTTGAAGGCCCACTAGCTAGCAACTCATGGGCTGGCGTTGTCTGTCGAGGGCTCTCTTTTGGATGAGATTCGCGACCTTCACCGTGATCGTGCGTCTGGTGGTCTTCGGAGCCACGTCGAGCATCCACAAATTTCCGCTTCGCGGCCGTGATAGCTTTCCTCATCTCAGCGATTTTCACCTTAATAGCCTCGCGTTCCTTCTCGTCGTCCTCTTCGTCCTCTTCATCTTGATCAAGTTGATCGAGCATGAGATCCAGTAGCTCCAAGGGTTCATTTTGATTTTTGTTGGCGATGCTCGGATTCGCTCCGGCATCAAGGAGTAGCTTGACCACTTTCACGTGTTTGTTATCCACTGCATCATGAAGAGGAGTATCCCTTTCAAGGTTGATAGGATTCAGTTCACAATCCCCGGTATCTATGAGGAACTTGACAATGTCTGCGCAACCCGCCAAGCTCGCGATATGCAGTGGCGTGTTCAAAGCGTGGTCCGGGACGTTGATATCTTCAGGCCGGTCCTCGTATCTCTGCTTGACCGCATCTAGTCTTCCCCGATTACAGGCGATTGCTAATTGGGTTTGACCAGAAGAGTTGACATGCTTCTTGTGCGGAGGCATCTTGGCGGGTGATATCGTCGATTCACCTGTCGTAGGCGCAGCGAGACTTCGTAAACGTGAGCTTCGCGGATGAGAGTTTCCACTTGCAGAAGATTCGTCTGAATGGTATTCGGTAGACTGCAATGGTGCCGGAACACGTTTCTTCTTGTGACTTAATCCATGTGAGGATTTCGAGGGTAGTTGGTTGGAAACGCTGCGTTTATGAGACCTTCCATGTGGAGATGTCGACCTGGTTCTCTTACGTGGGCTGGTCTCGGCGTTGTGTTTTGTCAAACGACTGTCTCTGTTCGATTTATGATCTCCTCCTGAATTTCGCTGTTTTCTAAATCCAAGTGACCCAGTCTCACCTTCGTCTCCTGATCCCGAGCCGTACTGTTTTCGACGCGGAAATCCTCTATCCACAGACTTTACCTGATCACGAACGGCAGAACGAGAACGCGAACGGGGCGAGGGTGATTTTGAGATCTCAGAATCAGATGCGGCCGGTTTTGAGAGAGATGAACGCGCCGTGGTTACGGGTGATGTAGGCACTGAACTGAGACCGCTCGAGTTCCCTAGGTGCGTATTCTCGTCGTTGGCCACTCCGTGTTTAGGTCGTTTTCTCTTCCCCAGCGTGGAAGCCACCTTCGTCGACTCGCTTGGATTGGGCACATCTTCAAGATCAATATCACCATCGGCGTCAACATCTCGACTGTTTGGGGCGCCCTTCATTTCCTCATCCTCGCTTCTATCCTCGTGCTTGATCGATTTGCGGATTTTCGAGGGCGAATGGCCATCTTTTCCAGGAAGTACGATGGTCTCCGCCTCTGAGTCACTTTTGTCTACCACATCTGTGCCCGAACCACGAGGAGGGTCTATATCCATAGCAGTATTTATTGAGAATGTAGGCGGCGATGATCTGAGGCCATTTAGGATGCCGGTCAATGTGCTTTTCACCCCGTCAGGCTCCGTAGTAGGCACATCGGGCGAGTCGCTGCGTCTCGAGGCAACAGCGTCCACAGCGCCTTTCGCATCCATATCATTCAACCCGAGTATCGCTTTATCCTGTACAGCATCGTGGACTGGTTTGTTGGGAGACACCTTGATCGTGTCGACGAGAAAGGACAAGGAGGATCATCCGAGTCCTATCGCGATGAAGAGGATGATTTAAAACGGTAGGATGTCGCACTGAGGGGATTGATGATACTCAGAGATGGCTCTGCATATGCGACGACGTAAAATACTGGAATATTCGTAAAAACCGTGAATCTTGGGCCGTTTGTCGTGATCTTAATGAAAGAAGCTCATCTCTGAGGTCGAAAGCCCACTCAATTGACTCGGCAGTACAGGAGGCGACTGTACCCATTTGGCAACATTCAAGGCTGAACGTTTTACGCCCGACTTGAAAAGGGGCGAGGCTTCCTACCAGCATTTGCTGCACCACACGACCACTTCTTGAACTCAGGCGGAATTTTAAGGACTCGCACATCTAGGCGGCATATTCGACCGAACCAACAGTCATTCTGTCCAAACGAAAGCCTCGAAATTTTCTAAGCCAAGCTGTCCTCGGTCTGCGCAAGGCCCTCTCTACTCATGTCCAGGAGGACTTGAGGCGGCGGCGACGACAGGAATTGAGAATACGATAGAAGGAATCTGGCTGTGAGAGTGAAGCTTCATGAATGAAGGAGGGAACGTTCCCAGGATCTTATCGACGCTGGCCTGCGATAATTATTACATTCCAGACGATTTTACGCAAATTGGCCTGCTTAGAGCCTTCAAATTCCACAATCTGCTACATAAATGGCCTCCCAAAAACTAACATTCATTCCAGAGAGTCTTGAAGATGTACGCATCAAGAGTCTTCCGTCGAGTGCTTTCTACATCTCTGATTTCATCAGCCAGGAAGAAGAGCAACTGCTGCTGAACAAGGTTTGTGTTCCCTGTCTGGTTGTTGGACACAAAAATAACAATAGCAAGATTGAGACAGCACCGAAGCCTCGATGGAAACAACTATCCAAAAGACGCCTACAAACATGGCCGTCCGATCTTACCAATAACACTCTCCTCGATAGCCCTCTTCCCAAATGGCTTACGGACCCGATAATAACCCGACTCTTGTCCTGCCCAGTCACCACCTCCAAAGCAGACCATATCTTTTCTAATAGTCCTCATGCGAGCCCTAACCACGTCTTGATAAATGAATATCTTCCAGGCCAAGGCATAATGCCACATAAGGACGGCGGTGCATATTATCCGGTGGTTTGCACGGTCTCTTTGGGTGGTTCACTCTGCCTTGAAATATTCGGTACAAAAGAGGATGGAAGCCGGGAGGTTGAGCCTAGATGGAAGATCTTGCAAGAGTCTCGCAGTTTGCTCATCACGACTGGTGAAATATATGCAGATTTCATGCATGGCATTGACAATGTCACAGAAGACGTTGACCTGGGACCGGATACTGTTGCAAATTGGGGTCTTTTGCGAGCACCTCAAGATATACAGAACGGACGATCTGAGCGACGAACACGAACAAGTCTTACATACAGAGACGTTCTGAAGGTCTCGAAGCTTGGTGGGAAACTTGGTATGTTTGGCAAGCGCTGAAAATTTCAATACACGTACGGAAACATCCGCCATCTACCAGCCAACTTTTCAGCTCCAAACCTCTCCACATACCACTTTCTTGTTGCGTCAGCCGTCACGCCGAGATTCGAAGCCACAAATCCGAGACCCGCTAGCACAGTCCTGTTGAGAAAATAGCCTTTGGGAGCGGCCACTATTGCTATGGCTACATATATCAGGCATTCACTGGTATAGTGCGGACAGATAATATACTGAAAGAGGTGGTGCTGTGGGAGAGTGTACTTCTTGAGGCTGGCGAGGTGTTTGTGATAGTCATGCTGGATGCCAGAGGCAAGGAGAAATATTGGAACAGCTATTACAGTCTTGGCAGATGGCTTTGAGAAGTCCAACCCGACCACATGCCCATGAGACAATGCATCTGGGAAGTCAGCTTTATACAAGAATAGAGAACCATTATCCTTACCAATACCTTCTATCCAGACAGACAGGCCCATGAAAATATAATATACGATGCCAATCAACCAAAGTCCAACCCACATCTTTGACTGAGAGGGTTTTGTGAGAGTGATAGACTCGTACAAGCGCCGGGACCCTTGAATGGTCATGAATAGCCACGCTAGAAACACCTGGTTGCTGGTCATCCCCTCGTGGCTGGTGTTCGAATGAGCTGTGAGAAATTCAAAAGCTGGCCCTTGTGTGTATATCTGATGAGCCCAGAAAATGGAAGAGGCCACTGAGACCACATAGTAGTGAGCGAACCATGTATGAGGAATTTGGATGGCCGCGATGGATTCGAAAAGACTTTCAGCCCAAGTTCTGGAGTTTTCGGTTGTAGAAGGTCGAGGAGTGACGCCACGGGAGCCATAATTCATGATCTTCTCCCTGAACGATGGAATCAATGTCCCTCCCAGATCAACGGCAGTTCCAAAGCCGAAGAACACCTGACATATTGTCGAAGGATCCATATCCTGGAGAGTTCTGCGAATGTAGATTTAAAGCTAGCAACAAACCTGAAAGTACCAAAAATGTTCGAAGGTGGTGGGTGGTCCGTCACGTGATGATAAGGCCCGTGCGTAGATCCTTGGAAATTTTATATCGCTTTCCCCACGTTGAAATTGCCACAGCCCTGGACCCTCCATCAAAGGACTTCACGACAGCCAAAAGACTTGCTTATTAACTCCCTGCTTCTTCAGCGTACCATCAGAAGCCGTAATCATGGCGACTACAGTAGACAAGGTTTGAGAGATCCGTCCGAACTCAATGTGCATACGGTATACTAATATCCTGCCAGATCAAGGACATTGAGGCCGAAGTCAGTATACCTCTTATTACTTCATTCAAGATGTGCACTTACCATTCCGAAGATGGCCATTACTCAGCGTAACAAGGCTACAAGTTTTCATTTAGGACAGCTCAAGGCGAAGCTTGCCAAGTTAAAGCGAGAGCTTTTGAATCCTACGACAAGTGGTGGTGGAGGGGGTGGAGCAGGTTTTGATGTCGCGAGAACTGGTGTAGCCAGTGTAGGCTTCATAGGATTCCCTTCTGTAGGGAAGAGTACACTCATGAGCAAACTTACTGGGCAACATTCCGAAGCCGCCGCATACGAATTTACCACACTCACGACTGTCCCAGGCCAGGTAGCATACAACGGAGCCAAGATCCAAATGTTGGATTTGCCAGGTATTATCCAAGGTGCCAAGGACGGAAAAGGACGAGGTCGACAAGTCATTGCCGTAGCAAAAACCTGCCACTTAATTTTCATCGTTCTGGACGTCAACAAACCCCTCACCGACAAGGCTGTTATCGAGAACGAACTCGAAGGCTTCGGCATTCGAATCAATAAACAGCCGCCAAATATAGTTTTCAAGAAGAAAGATAAGGGTGGAATCAGCATCACAAACACCGTCCCACTCACGCATATTGGCCATGACGAGATTAAGGCCGTCATGGGCGAGTACAAGATATCATCAGCAGATATCGCCATCCGTTGTGACGCCACAATCGACGATCTCATTGACGTTTTGGAGGCCAAGAGCAGAAGCTATATTCCTGTCATATATGCGTTGAACAAAATTGATGCTATATCTATTGAGGAGCTAGATTTGCTTTATCGGATTCCCAATGCATGTCCAATCTCGTCTGAACATGGATGGAATATCGATGAGCTACTAGAGCAAATGTAAGTTCTTGTATCCCTTATTAATCACATGTCTGTGTTTCATACCAAAGAATCGGGGACTTGTTTCTGTTGTCTTACAATAGCCTCTTTCAATCCTGGTGTTCCGGTTACCAGGCTCTTTGCGATGTTCTCCCTGCTTACGTCCGTGCAGGTGGGATAAGCTCAACCTTGTGAGAGTGTACACAAAGCCTAAAGGGAAATTACCCGATTACACGCAACCAGTTGTCCTACGTTCCACGAAGTGCACGGTTGAAGATTTCGTAAGTGGCTGATTCTTTGTTTCCAGATCATGCCACTTCAAATGACTCTCTCGCTAACCATCTAAGTGCAATGCCATCCACAAAACAATCGTCGAACAGTTCCGAGTGGCCATTGTATATGGCAAGTCCGTCAAACACCAGCCGCAACGTGTTGGGTTAAGGTTCGTAAATGCCAATCTAGTTAGGTTTCGAATGTCTCGAGAATATGGATCATGTTCTATGACTCTGACCCACCAGTCAAGAAACCAAGATGCTGACTTTGAAACTAGTCATCAACTAGCTGACGAGGATATCAGTAAGTGCCCTATCTTGTTTGCGATGTCTGATAATTTCACTTACCACTGGACAGTCACCATCATCAAGAAGTAAATGGCGTCTGCCTAGGATGACTTCGAACTCCTATCAAAATCCAACACGCCGAGACGGCGCGACCCTTCTCATCAATTCGAATCACTGAAAAGAACCAGAAGAGTGTGCAGCCAGAGGGAAGTCTTTGATGTACTGTATATAGTAGAACTCTGCCAAAATCCGACGGCATCATTCTTGGTCAAACAGCACAAGTTTGGTCGCCGACGGCTAGGGATCTCTCTCTCTCTCTTCGCAAGTGCGCAACCAGATGTTCAGCTAGCCTCGTGCGGCTTTCCACTGTTGCTCGAGGGGAGACGTTCCTCTACGCCCTGCCGCATCTAGGAGGGAAAGTACCAAATCAAGAATATTCCTCGATATTTTTTTGGGTGGGCGACTGAGTTTTGCCGCACCTAGTATTGCCTAGGGTCTAATGCTTTTGCAGCCAAAATCTCCAACTCATGACACCAGAATTTTTACCCCAGACACCAACTCACGCACACGTCGGAGAACAAGCCTCAAAGGAAGAGAGCTGCATAACCGAAGATTTCGTCACTTCGAGTTGCAATCTAGCAGCGGATGATGAAGCACGAAGGGTGAGTGCACGGACGTTTGCGGGACACCGCGCGCTCAGCGCTTATTGTATGACAGCACAAAAGCAGCGTCAATGATTTTCAACATTCAGCCTATGGGAGTCTTTAATAGCTTAACGAATCACTGAAAATTCTCACCCAATCGTTACTCGAAATGAGGATAGTCGATACCAATTCGCCAGAATCAGCCTTTCAAAATTCATCTCGAAGCGCTGAGGATGTTGGGGAAATGATTTCACTCGATATTAGTCCGTCGAATAGTTCCCCGCTCGCCGTGTAACGCCCTGGAGGATTGGAAACGAAAAGCACTTTTCCTTCCATGAGCCAGCAGTTGTACGAAGTGCCGTAGTAAGGAACGATGAATGAGCCAACGAACGAAATGATCGTCGCGGGGCGGTGTTGATTTCTGCTGGAGGGAGGTGTCTAGAGCATGATGCGGCCCCATCTGACTCCTCGGAGGAGATAAGATTGTCGTTCAACAGCCGAAGCGTGCACGATAAACATTACGATTCCCGTGACTACCGTACCAGGTTACGTTGTACTTGAGACAACAGTTGAACAGGATCAGCAACAGGAACAAGCCACTTGCTTGAAGAGGCTGATGGAGACGAGAAAGAAGATTCAGATGTCTCTCCTGCCGGTCCCCTATCTTGGCCCTGCTCTGCTTGTGCCACACCGCGCAAGTTTAATGTTACGATAATGAACGGCCAAGGAAAAAGAAATCAAGGCACGTTAATTCCCGAATCCGGCGGTTTCCTCTTTGGCTTCTTTCTGGATTTGTCCCCTTTCGTCCCGCGCTAGGAAAGTTTTTGAGCATCGTTGAACCAAGCTTGCTGGGGATCTCCAGCTCGCGCAGGCCCGTCCCTCCGTAGCCGGCCATGAACACAGTGAGCACGCGTAGGCCGTAGAGTCGAACTTAAGAGTCTAGCGTCCGAGGCTTCGTCGAATATTCATTCGACCTTCGTTCCCTTCATTCGACTCAGCGGCCGATGGTCAATTAATCCGACCAAAACATCATCATTGAAGAAAATGGTAATTTTCGACCATGACCAGCATCCGCTTCAGCCAGAGACGGACCACGGATGTCTTCCGAGTCGCTTGGACCCTCGACGCTGCGTTCATATCTTTTATCCAATTGCCAACCCTGAACAAATCCTCCCAACCTCCACGTTTTGAGACGGGACCATTGGATTGCTGACAGAAACGATGTCGGCCAAAGAGGGCCGCGAAATGATATCTTATGCCTTCCTTTGGCCTCATGGCATTGGCATGGCGTGGCATGGCGAGGTGAGCAAAGCCTCGTGCCTAGTATGGAAGAGTGCCGCTCGAAGGATCGGGCCATGGAAAGATAGACCGCGACTTTCCCGCGAGACATGGCTAATAACGTGGTTGTGTGAGTGGTTGCGACCCGAAGTGAAAAGGAAAAGGCTGCTCGACGGCTAGACGGCTAGGCGACGAGGGAGGGAAGGAGGGACTTCAGCAGACGTCGAGGTCGAGAGACTAGCCCGGAGGGAGGCAGTACTCCCCCATACTCGTTGGTCAATCGAGATCGCATCGAAACTACAATCTCAGATTATTAATTATGGTTTTGGTGTTTTCCCCGTCCCGAAGAGGAAATGCAGACGCATAGGGCGGCCCTTAATCTGAGCCCCCAAACCCCAAGGCTTCGCGATAGGGAAAGCGAGTCGGCCACTAATAGGCGACTAGGTCCTGGAGAGTAAGGCCTGGTCTGTTCTGGTCTGGTCTGGTTTGGTATGGTATGGAGCAGGTTGGTGGTGCGAACTAGTAGGTAGGCACCGTACTGGGAAACCAGTAACTTATTCGTGAGTGCAGGCTGTACTTGGGCGCCGACCGGACCCTCTTCGAACTTCACGCTTCGCTTCACTTCACTTCACTTCACTCACTTCCACTTCCACTTCCACTTCCACCTCCACTTCCACGCCCACTCCCACGCTATTCGAACTCCCCTGGCACCACGAGAGGCCATACCGGCCATACCGGCCATGCAGGCCACCAGGACACAGGCTACCCTCGTACCCGTTCTCAACTTCTCATTGCACCCCCTGCGAACCTTGGAGGGCTTGACTGAGCCTTGCGTCGGCATCCAGTCCATTAAGCCACCGCTTCTCCCCACATGGAGCTTCCTCTTAACCCTGCTCTGCTACCTGCATCCGCACACCTATCTGCACCTTCTTCCCCCGTACCGTACCTCGAGTCACACATACACCCATCTTCCTCTCCGGCACTCAGACCAACTGTCTCCTCGACGTGCATGTTCTATGCTCTTTGCGCGTTTAAGCACCCGTTCGCGCTCGACTCGACTCGACCCTCTTCCCTCTTCCAACTCCAACGCCGCTGCATCGAATCGAAGAGACAGGGTTCACTTATTGACGCCGCAGCCAGGAACCATTGCTTATCATGCATGCAGTCTGCCGTTCTTGAGGGACTGACTGCCTTAGCCAGGAACACATCACCATCAAGACGCCTTGGGTAGGCACAATCATTCAATCGTCTAGCAATTGCATTGTTTTCGCATAAAACATTCCTAGAGCCGAGCATTCATCTAAAGAATGCACGAGTCCATGATGGCGCAGATTGGGATGGAGCACGAGCACCACGCCTCGCACGACAACACCTATGGGTCCACCGACGGATGGGTAGATATCAGCCATAGTTACAGCTCGTCGCAACATCAATCGCCAATGTACGAACATCCAGGTTTTCAATTCATGCAACCGCTTCAACACAGTGGGAATGAGCAATCGTACAACCCACCAAGAATGTCACAACCTCCACCGCCACACACAAACCACCAGCAGTTGTTACCCCTCATTATGCCTGGCAATCCAACATGGCCCAGTCTATTGACGAATCCAGCGAATTATTCAGCACCACCCGTTGCAATTCCTCCAATATCAGCTCCAGTGGTAAAGGGGAATGGTGCAAAGCTACCAGCGATTCACGCAACACCGTCCCCACGCAAGACTCTTACGGACAATGACCGGAGACGAATGTGCCAGTACCATGAGGAAAACCCGTCTGTCAAACAGACTGAAATTGGAGGTAAGCAATACTGTGGGTTTTTATTTTTGCATGATACTAATTGTATCCTAGCTATGTTTGGCGTTGAACGAAGGTTTGATTCTAGAATCCATGTGACATGTTGAAATGCTAAACTCTTTTGCATAGCACTGTCTCCAAGGTCCTCCGTCAGAGGGAGAAGTATCTCTTTCCAGAAGATCGAAGCCTGTCTCCCGTTAAGCGTACCAAAGGCAAGTTTCCAGACATTGAGAGGGCATTATCGAACTGGGTGAGAAATCAACAGAAGCATGGTCATGCGTTGACAGATCGTGCAATCAAGGACAAGGCTTTGTTCTTTGCGAGTACTGTGGGTAATAATGAAAGCCATCTGAAGACCAACAGCACCAGCTGGTTAGAGAAGTTCAAGCAAAAGAACGGCCTTGGAGGAGCCAAGTTGACGCGGAGAGCCTCAGAAACCAACATCTCTGATAGTGGATCATTGGCTCCGGACTCGGCTGGAGGTTCAGCTTCGCAAACTCCAAATGGAATCTCTCCAACATCACCCAGTGGCTTGCCCTCGCCCTCGCCTTTATCAGCGAACAAGAGTAACGAAGACCTCAGATCAGAGAACTCGAACGGATACTTTGGCCAGGAGAATAACGGATATCGACATTCGAACTCGCAAAGTACCACCTCTCTGTCAAGTGCTTTCACAGACAACAATCCATCTTCGTTTTCGGGAGGACCTACAAGTCCCACGGGCCCCTTCACTTTCTCTCCTGACAGTTCTGGCTGGCTACCCTCACAACAATCCCGATTGCCCCCACCCGGAAATGGCTTTCAGAGACCGCGTAGTCAAACTTTTCCAATGCTGGGAATCGATCCGTCGTTCATCTCCTCGCAGTCGAGTGAACCACTCACACCAAAGTACAACATGCCTGTTACAGCCCCTTCTTCGGCCTTGGACTCTCCCATCCATGAGATGGGCCCGCCATTTGGGATGGATTCTGCAATCTCGTCTCCTCCATTGCACCACAGCAGTAGCAATGGCTCAATGGCACCGCCATCAACAGGCACTCCAATTACAGGTTTGCAGTCACCACCGGGCTCTTCAGCACCAAGCTCTCCGACACAGGATGATGCTCGAAGAGCTTTGGATCTCGTACTCAGCTTCTTCAATCAAGCACCCAATGGTTTGGTTGACCAGAATGAGTATATGACAGTTCTGAAGCTCACGGAGAAACTACGATTGACCACGCCTCTTCCTGGTGGGCTTCACCGCATTGCAGAGCAGGATTGTGAACTCCAAGCGCCTAAAATGGAGCAATCCATGAGTGCAGGTTGTTAACGACCGCATCTACGACTTGGCTCAAAACCAAAGCAACCCCTTGTACATTCCGAAGACCAAGTTCCTTCAACTCTGTCCTTACCAGCATCTGCACAATAGCACATTCAACGGCGTAACTCTAATTTCCTCCTTTGTACATCGGTGTCCACAGTGCCTTTTGGTCGATACTTCTTCACTTCACCACCATGTCATTTTCTATTCGTACCATTATACTCTCTCCACGCTCTTCTTCGGTCGGGGTGCAGGCTGGCACCGAACGGATCCGGAAAAACAATATACCCCAGGATACATCTCCCGCTCACGCGAACTCGATATTTCTATTCTTTTCTATACTCCATATAGCAAGCAAGATTTCTTACTTCTCAGTGTACGGCGCAGCAACCTGCGCTCTTTGCGGTGTCTTTTAGGATTGGGAGCATTACCTCGAGTGGATCTCGGTGGTTCGGGCTTCGGATTGAGGCTTTTAGGTGTTTTCATATGGGCGAGGTCTGGAAAGGCTTCTGGTTGTATTCACCCGGGGGTTGGGAAGACAAGCAGATATCGCAAGATGAATGGGAACGGGAATGTAGCAAGCGGCATAGAGTGGCCAGGAATTACCGACAATGCTTTCAGAGCAAAGGAGGCCAGTGGTAGGGTCATGATCATATTTCAGTCAGGCAGTCTAGTCTTTTCAAATCTACCTGAGGCGGCCCATCTGATTTTTTGGGAGGCCCTTTTGACAACATTTTGTCCGCTGTCAATCAAGTGAAAATCTCTCATTGTTCAATTATCAAGCAATGCTAATTGAGCCTTTCCTCTAGGAGTTCTGCAACCCCCTTCTCTGTCATCTCAGGCATCAGGCGTATGATTATCAACTCCACAAGCCCGTATAGGAAGTGCTTGTTGCAATAAGCATCATCGAAGACGTTCAAGCGCTCCTCAACTTCCTTGACTCTGCGCTCTATACCAGAGCCGAAATATACGTCCTGTACCTTGACCGGTATGAGTGACAAGATAGTCCCAGCGCATCGTCGTCGAATAAGGAGTTGCTCGTCAGCAGAGGGTATTATTCGTGGGGGTCCCAAAGCGTTGTTGGGGAAAAGAGCAGCGCGTCCAATGCGTAGGACTAGGGGTAGCAATGCTGGATCGAGCACGTGGCTTTGAATCGCGTGGGAAAGAATCCTGTTAGCAACCATATGTTAGCCAATGATTTGACGACGAGAGAATTTTCCGACTAAAGCGCCATAAGCCTACAGCCAAAAGAGCCATGCATGAAGGCTCGAAATTTGTGTACACGAAGTTGTTGGAGTTGTATGCAGCAAACTTGCAGAAGAGGCCCCCAAAGAGCTACAAGGGAAGGCTCCAGATCCCAAGGATGGAGATAGTAAGGATTGACAGTAGAGCAACGACAAGGCGACATCTTGAACGAATGGCTGAGAGCGTCCGCTTGGGGCGGGAGGAAGGTGCGGTGCGACGCGAGGCAGCCGGATAAGAGGACCTTGCAATAATAACGCCGGGCGCGTAAAGAAGGCTGCCGTAAGGCTCCCTCGAGCTCCTTCCCAACACCGCTCACGAAACTAGTGCAAGGGTGCCAATGACAGGTTATGCGGACAAGGTACCCAAAACGTTGAGTTATGCGAAATGACATCGCCCATGAGCGATTCGAAAAAGAAACTAGTCCGTGACCATGGGCTGATTCGCATGAACGAAAAGCGAAAACCACGAGTAAATGCAAGGGGTGGCAGTTGCACAGCATCAATACTTCTGCTTAGTGGAGGGAAGTCTGACCTCAATTAATCAAGACTTCGTCCAGCCATTACCGCCTTCCCGTTTCAACATCCCAAGAATGCATGGTTGTCATGCAAAGCGATAACGGAAGATAGGAGGCCTAGACTCCCAGCACAAGGAAATATCGTGTTCTCCACTCTGATTGGGACAATCCAGGTCAAGTGATTGAAAGCTCATGCGGTGTGACATAGCCATCGGGCGCTTGGGTGTGGAATGAAAAACGTTTGGGCGAGTTTCAGAAAGTCATCACTTACTTGTCGACCAACCCGTCCGTGTTCCCGATTTCCCCAGGCCCGGTAATTGCGACCCATTGCAGAAGAGATATTGTGGCGCTCAGCCACGGCATGCGAATGTCTAGATCCAGCAGACTTGAGGCACAGGACCATATCTTCATCTTCAGGATGGGTTGTTTGGATACCGTTTGTCGAGGTGAGAAGACGGTCTCAGTATTTGACAAGTCTGCCGCGCCCACCTCGTCTTTCGATAGTGCCGGACTACTGGTCTTCGTCGCATTCGCTATACGAGAGGGAAGTGAGGATGCCGTAGCGAAAGTGACAATAAAAAAGCGAACCGCTGTGAACGCGAGAAATCCATACTGAAGGATGAGCCAAAACGTCTTTTGGAGTGACCGTTTAATCCTCCAGGCCCTCGTATTTGCTCCATTCAGACGAGGAGGAGTAGTATCCATAAGGTCAGAGTTTGACCTCTCAACTCGGACTTGCGCCTTCGATTTCGGAAGCTGGGCCTTGATTGCCTCAGCAATCTTTATGATACCCTCCCACAGCATCCATGGCTCAGATATTTTTCCGCCAATGCTGCCTCCGATGACCATGTCTGAGAATATTTGGCCAACAAGCGCTATCAGACATTCGTTTTCGAGGTCTTCTGTGGGAAGAAGGACGGCCAAAACTCCTTGCACTAGCAACTGTCTGTAAGCGGACTCGTGCTCTTGTTGTAGCTTCTCGGACTGGTCTCCGTCTTTTGGGACAGGCGATAACGGAGGGAACGGCCACAGCGAGTGATAGATTTGTCGTGGATCTTGCTCGAATGGCAGTGGATGCCATCTGCTGTGAGACGTACGATATGCTATCTTGTATCAGTATTCGAGTCTCGCTCCATCGTCAGTAATGCTCGCACCTTGAACATGTGCTTCTAACAACTCTGGCAGCTCATCAAATACCAAGCTCTCGAGATCAACCTTCCTCAGCCTCTGCTCCAATGCCCTAGTGCAATGGGCAATAATTCTCACTATCTCCTCCACGAACGTCTGATCCGGAGTTATCTTTCCATACCATGTCTGGACAAATTCTCTAATGATAATCGATATATAGGCGTATAGCTGCAGGTCCACTTCATTGCTGCTCGTCAACGGCGGTAGTAGTGCATCAATAGGTTGTGGTGTACTGCGGCCCTTCTCTCCAATTTGCGAGCACAATGTCCGGCGGATCAAAAATAGAGTTGCACGCTCAGATAGCGGATCAGATGATGGTGGGCGTATACTTCGACGTGTGATAGGCGTTTCAGGTCGCGATATAGGTTCTTTAGTAGCAGATACAGACTGCGAAGATAGATTCGACGTTGCGAGAGACTTGGAACGTGGTTGTAGTCGAGACATTGACTTGGATGGTAGGCTCAGGGCCTTTGAAGACGTCCAGGCGGAGAGGAATTATGGGTACACGCCATGGACCAAGGCAAGAGGGGATAGTTTGAAATGAAGCTCCAAATCAAGTCAACTCGCGCTGAGGCTGAACGTTGCTATCCAAGATGTCAATATGGCGCTAACCTCCAATAGTTTAGCGTATATCAGCTGGTTATCTAATCGCCTTGCCTTTTCCGATCTCCCATCATCGCTTCCTGTTCTCACCTTTTGAAAACAAATACCTATGTCAGTCACCGTGTCAGCTCAACTATCAATCTATCTATCAATCTATCATCATTCTTTCCATTTCAAGAAACTCGAATCTCGAGTTCCTCAATCAACTCACTTAGGCTTCTACCACTTGAATTCGGGCCATTCACGATCAGTCTCAAGCAGGGCAACGGCACAAGCTCTGTATTCGATCCAACACAATTGATCTTTTCAAGTTCGAATGATCGGGTAGACTTTGCAAAACTTGCCTGATTACATGTTTAGAGAGAGATAACAGGGCGGGCAAGAAAAAAAGAAACCGCTACGGGAGCTGAAGTCTGCACCTCATGCAAAGCATGAGGAGCCGAATTAGAGCAATCCTTTCAGGGAGAACAAGAGGCGTATCTTGACCACCTCCAGTCTGGGATTGTATCATTGTATCGGAGTTTTGTTTGACTCTATTGCCGACATTGTCGACACCGTTGGTTGGCTCCTCAAGGCTTTCAAAAACTACGCCAGCCCCTTTTCCTTTTCCGAGCTACTCGCTTCTGGGCAACTCCCTGACGCTTACTCCTTAGCTCGGTTCATTCGTCTTTTTTATTATTTGCCACACATGACTGCGTTCGCGGCTGCTTCTAGCTTTTGGTGCTTCCATAAGGTTTCAGATTGATATTGGATCTTCATCTGGCTCTCGTGTTTCGTACTTAAGTCTACTCCTTGGGCATGAGAACGCCTAGCTGTTCGAATACTGGCCAAGCTCGAAACACTCAAGGGAAATCTATGGTTCCGCCTCGAGCCTTTTGTTTTGAGTTTCTCCTTCGGAACTTCTACGCAACATCGCCAGATGCAAATTGCGATGCAGCATTACATTACCGCCTGTATCGCTTCACGAGCATAGCTAGGAACATCAACTCATGATCGACCCCCTAATTTAACCCATTGTTCACTACCCACCTTCAACTTCGCCGCCATTCCGATTAAATTCCTGTGTTAAACTTCACACTCAAGTCCAACATAAATTAAGCTGGCCAAACATGGCCACAAAATCCAACCAGTTCCAGCACCTCTGACATGGAATTTAAACGTCTGTCCTTCCCCACAAGAACTTGTGTGTTGGCTCTTGATATTCCCAATTCCATCAATGCTTGCAACGCGGATACAAAACCTTCATATTCACCAAGGCCAGTACCTTCTTAGAGAAGCAACCCTTTGCCGTTTCAAGCTGTACCCGAATGCTGTGTGCATACAGGCCACATCCGGGTCCCAAGGACCGTTACCATTCTCACCCTCCTGGCCCAAGAAGCGAGAAAGTTATACTTTTCAAGCACCAGTAGCTACCAGCACACCGCATTTCTCGTTTAGTCGCTTGTCTGTCTAGCACCTTACCGAGCAGAAGTCAAACTCGGATCATCATAGCCAACAAAAACAACTTCATAACACAGCGAAGCACGTACAGTAAGTATTCTCAGTTCTTAATCGTGAGTGAAAAGAAACTTGATGCTTATATGAGATTCTTCCGGTGTTTGCTGCGCTGCAGCATAGCAACAGTTCTCGCAGGTTGCACTGCATGCCAGGCCCGAGACTGATGAGCTTTGTAGACTGATACTGGAGTATGAAACCCAGAGGTAGGTGCTGGTTAACAACCAGTTAATGTTGCCTATCCTGGGAAGAGTGTACGGTACTTAACTTGTAATGTCACAATACCCAACTAGGAGGAAATGAGACTACAGAAGTGACACCCCCTCGAGATGTTCAGGAAAAGCGACAAATCAAAGTACCAAGAAATCAAGGACATTGATCTTAACTGAGGAACATGACAACCGAGGGGTCAAGCATGATTAGTAGTATAACCCCTCGAACTATCCATTGAATGTTGCTCGGATTCAACTCTAGTTCCCTTTTCAAAGTCCTAGAAAGTGCAGGAGATTAATAGTCTTTGTGTTGCTTTTCGGTGCACTGGGATACCCCTTTCCTGCTCGCGTATCCTACGTCGTATGCCATTTACCGACAGGGAAATACCTAGCTCTAGACTTAGTAAAAGTATCAAATACACGTGCTTCTGGTAACCCTACTTCATGTCTTCGCCAAAGCAAGCCCTCGGAGCGAGGATATACCGCCGCCCTACTGCTCCCGCTAGCAAGCCCGCCCGTCCAGGTCAGAGAACAATGTCCCTCCGTGCAATCGGCACTCTCCTTACTCTGGCTCACAATTCTCCATCAGTCATTCAGATATCAAACTGCTACTAATACAATAAAATACACTCCGCCTGCGAAGATGGCGTTGTGCTAAGTTATATGTATTCCAAAATCTGCATACATCACCACTATCGACAATAGCTATCTTCTCACCTCAACCCTATGACCTACCCCCCCCCCCCCAAAAGCTATTTGCAAGTCTATCTAGCAGATCCATGCCTATTCCGTACTCCTTCAATGTCCCAGTTCCAAAACACCTTCTCCATGGCCCCGTTGCTTGTTGCAAGTAAAATGATAGGAAATAACTCGTAAAACCATGCCCAACGCAAGCCATGCCTGTACCCCTCCCGCCTCTCATCTGTAGGCGATTTTATCTCATGGTCCTCACATGATCGAGCAACCATTGCTCCTAGCTCTCCGTCTACGCCCAATCCCGCCCATACCTACACCGCCCTCCTCCTCATCAGCATGCATCATCTGCGCTTCTCTTGCTCGCCTACGTCGTCTTCTCACACCAGCACCTCCGGCTCCAGCCTCTTCATTCGCCATCATGTATTCCGCCCATTTTCTCTCCAGCCTTCCTGCAGCAGGTAAATCGCCTCTGAGAACCCGTTTCGTGTGTTCGTGGACAGTTTGCTGCCAACCATAGAAGCACTTCAACTCAATGATTTCCGTTGGATATGTCGGTCCAGCTTGAGTCCCGCTTGGCTTTTTGATCTCAGAGTTGCGAGACAGGACTTCACGAATTCCGGTCCAAGTTATGTTTTGAGCGTCAAAGACAACGAGCCTGAGTCCGACGCGAGGACGAGAACGAGCACATGTTGTGCGTGAGGACCGAACGCGGACCATAGAAGCTGCTTCTGCGAGGGTGAGATCGCTAATCTTGGTATTGTCCATATCAACGCTGCGGAGATTGGTGCAGGCCTTGATGACGGGCAGCATGCCTGTGTCGCCCAAATTCTCACAGTAGCTGATGGAAAGGTGCTCGAGCATTGGTGCGCAGGGGGCTTTAGCGAGATGCTCGGAAAGGAGGCTGTTAGTGAGCTCGTTTAGCTCTTCAAGGTCGAGATGTGTGAGACGTGGAGTGGTGGCTAGAACAGCCGATAGGGCGTCATCGGTGAGTGCTGTACAGCTACTGAGCTGAAGACCTTCGAGGTCGGGGACAAGATGGGCGAGTGTCTTCACGCCGGCGCTCGTAAGTTGTGAGCAACGGCTCACATCGAGATGTCGAAGTTTTCGAGCTAGAACTATTGGAACGCCGGTGAGAATGTCAATCTCTGGCTCTCGACCAGTGATCATAGTTCGTAGTGCTTCGTCGTTAAGGTCGATGCAACCACTGAGAACCAATTTCTCCAGTTTATTGGTCTCGAAGATATCCTGAGCAAGTTCGATGCTGTTGAACCCTCTGATTTCTCCGGCTCGCAGATCTTTCAGTTTTGGACAGCCATTGATAACTGTTCTAATGCCACGCGCATCCATATGAGTGCACCAAGAAACGTTAAACATCTCCAAAGAAGGGCAGGAATTCGCAATAATCTTGCAACTGCCGTTTGTGACTGCAGTAAGACCCGTCAGATTCAGATTTGCCAATCTCTCATTAGTCTTCAGCAGGCTGTGTAGAGTCGAGCGCTGGAAGTTCCTACAACCCTCGAGGGTAGCATTGATGAGGTTCCTGCATGCCTTGACCACTACTTCAGCACGCTTGTAATGTTCTACCTGGACACAACCTCTCAGATTGAGATCCTTGATGAATGGCCCTGCAGACACAATGATCTTCGCTAGTGACTCCGCTGGAATGTCCTTGTAGAACTCGGATGCATCGAAGCATGTCCAAAGCTGGCCGTCAAAACATGTCTTGTGGAAGTTCTTGCTCACAACGGAGACACGGACCAATTCCTTTGGCTTTAGGTGGGCCAAAATCGAAAGCTTAATCTCGTGCGGCATTTCTCCCCAGAAGTCAAAGTTGGCTCGCCGAACTATCTCGGGTGGAGAGATTGGTAGCGAAAAGTAATCTTCCAGTATCTCTGGGATCGCTGAATGTGCTGGGAATGGCGATAACCCCCCTCTGGAGATAGGTCCCAGGTCTGCAGGAACAGCGCTCGTTGGGGGAGAGCAAGGAGGGGTGAATGAGCCGTGCTCAATCCGTCTGATGGGAAGCCGACCATATGTGCTATCAAAGAAAGGAGTGTCGAGACCGGGTGTTGTGGGGACGGAGGTGGGCGCGGTGGAATAAGCTGCACCAGAGGACTGCGAGCTGTACGAATTGTCAAACTGTCGTGGAGAGCTGGCAGAAGCCAAGCTCACACACGATAATGTGCCTCTTCCGCCATATGGATTGCTGGACGCTCTCTTCCGGCCCAATTGTACGAGTGATGGGGATGACGATATTCGCTGCAGCCCTTGAAGTAGCTTCGTTCGTCTCTTCGGAGGGTCGATTGGAATGGCCTCGGAATGCTCAATTGGCATGTCCGCAGACCCTTCGGCCTCGAGAATCATGTCTGGCAGAGCGCTTGCCATCTCTGGCAATGTGGTCGTTGTTTTGCACGCAGTGGATGAGGTGGTGTGGTGTTGTTCTGGGTGGTAAGGTTATTATTACGCGGGGTAGATGGCCCTTCCCTGCTGCACCCTACTCCAGGAATCCTGCTTGATCAACTCTTATATTGCCAAGTACACAGCGATAGTCAAGCCGTACCGAAGGGCTCGAGATACGATGACGGGGAGCTCCTGCTGAATCATGAAAAACGCCCCGAGAAAGTCAGGGCATCTGCAGGTGGTGGTGAACAGCTGTCTCTGACTTTCCTCAGTTCTGTGTCGCGGGAGTCGCAGTCGACAATAGTGCTGCAGATCAACAAGGTCAACTCTATCCCAAACCCCAGAGGACAATAGTCCGGTCACCTTCGAGGAGACAAAGATGGAACGAGTCAATATGAAAAGAAGAGAAGAGAAGAGAAGAAGATTCTCACCTTGAATAAGTGTGTGCGCGACTTGAAGAGTTAAAGAGTGAAAAAGAGAGAGCGGGAGAATCGAGGGGTGCCAAAAAGTCTTATCGATAGATAGCGATGCCCAGCTGATGGTGCGATAACTCACGCGGACACTCCTCCCTCCTTCTAAAACCAAGATAAAGAGTCAGGTCAACAGACTCGATATACAGATGAACCTGGGAAAAGGTTTACGGCATGAAGAAGACGTGACCTGACAAGAAAAGACAAGACAAGACAACAAGAACAAGAACAAGAACAAGAACAAGAACAAAAAGCAGAAGAGGCTCGTGTGTGGGCTTCGGGAGAACACACTGACTCGGCCGTCTAGTTCTAGTTTTGGTGTCGATATCGGACTACAGCGAAGTATGCAGGGTGATATGCAAGCCATTCATTCTCGGAGTATGTGTATGTGGTCCCAAGACGCGAGAGCACAAGCTAGCTGGTTCACGCCAGCGCAAACCCATCAACCAGCACACGCACGCACGCACGCACGCACGCACAACTCGCCCTCGCCTTCAGAGACCGACCGAAGACCTCGCACTATCTATCATTGGAACAGGAGCACAGGAGCATACGGACCCCGACTTTTGGCTCCAGCTTCCTTGTGCACTTTCACCAAAGGAGAAGAAGTTCACGCACGTCGGTCGGGGAGAGCGTGTGGGGCAACGCAACGGGAGGCCTTTTTTCCCTCTCAACATCTCATCTCATCTCAGCTCGTCTTCTTCTCCTCTTCGGTCCACCTCGACCTGCGGCTAAGTTGTCCAACCCAAGTTCCAACAAATCGTTCGTTCGCATTCCCAAGAGTCATTTATCCGCAAACATTCCTCACGTCGAGCCGTCGCGTGGCTGAGCCGGAAAAACTTTTGGACCCTGACTCTCCCTCCTTCGGGACCAAGATGCTGGAAAAAGTACAGTACTGTAGCGCGTCGGTGCTATATCGGATGGCTTGGGGTTCTGGAAGCTGTCAACCCCTGCCTGGGCTGATCATTTGGTAATCTTACCACCACTCTGTTCGTTATCTGCTTGCTTCCTCGACAAGCTGGACCCTTGGTGCAGGAGGGACGATGAAAACCCCTTCTCAGAGATGTCACCTCCACGAAAGGATCGGGGAGATTCACGAAGTATTTCCCCAAATTCACAGCTTCCTTCCCCCACAAGCTCCACGAACCGGGTTTAGTCAAACGGCGTTGGATTACTATAGGATCACGAATCGGACTTTGTATCCGGATCGAAACGGCAGCATCTCTGTCTCCTCTTCACAGACGTCTTCACTCTGCTTCACATTCTTCGATATCAACTGCCTGTGTGCTTCATGTCACCTGGCCCTATGTGGGGGGATGGTCTGGTGGTTCAATAGTCACGCGCCACGGCATTGTCTGCCTGGAACGTCCCATTTTTGGGGTTGAAAACTTACGACCTTGTAGTAAATTACACGTTGGATGCTATCGTGGACAGCGGAGCGCTCCTGGCTGTCTTCTGATCGTTGAAGTTGGCTCATCCAATCAATGTTCGTACTCCTGATACCACGCGATATATGCCATCCTCTCCCACAACTTGAGATTGACAACCACAGATGTCGCATTATAAGGAGAATGAAACGACCAGAAGCTCATCGATCCAGTAGGATGGATTTTATCAGTCTCTACTTTCGGGGGGGGGGGGGGGGGGGCCCTGGAACTACAGGGGGCCAGTGCCTATAACTATGGGGGGGGTCTCCTTGACCTACTTGCTACGCAGCGAAGTTTGAGCGATTAGAAACCCTCAACAGGATACCAACCTACCGCTGGAAGCGCAGACGATAACCAAATCCCATCACCGAAGGAAAGGGCGTGTGTCGTGCAAGATGCTACTCGACGTGTACGGTAGGGCTGCATGCGTTATATTGAACCTGAGAAAAGTACCACCTTTGGTTTGTCTGTCGCTTGCTGGGCTTGATGTTCGCAACAGAAGCTGGAGATAATACAGAAGCCGACGGCAATGACTCGCAGCCAAGCAAAGTGTCTGGAGAGACTCTTTGGATGCCATGAACCTGTGGTAATGAATATTTCTTCATCGTGAATGACCCCCGAATGCAAAAGAAACATCTCGCACAAATACTCGTATGACATGGTAGGGGGGACCACTCTCGATCGTGGCCGTGGGAAAGCCAGTCAATGGCGGTATTTTGCCTCCGAAGAAAACTGCGAAGTCCTAGATCTGTTTAGGAAATTTAAGAACAGTCTCCTTCACCTGATGCGATGTGATGTCCAGGAAAGGGAGCAACACATGACCTGTAATACTGCACCGCTGCTCCCACAACCCGTCGGACATTCATTCATGGCCATGCCAAAGTGCTTCTTCATCAGCTGTCCAAGCAAACAAGCTTCACTGCCACTCCAGTCACCTCACTCCCACAGCAAAATCCTCAAATCCTCGGTCCTTTGATTTTTTTGATATTGCTGCCGGTGCTGGCCTGTCAATGCCTGGTACTGTCCTGTACTTTGGTGGCGCTTTCAAACCTTACCCTTAGATGCACCTCCAGATCCTGTTATCCCGCCTTAGACGTAACAAATTTCTACCCCTCCGCGACGTCTTCACGTGCAACACAGAGCCTGCCCAGGTGGATGCGCAATTGCAATTTGTGCATTGCGTGTATTGAGAAAGTGCATTCTCTTCTACGCCACTCAATGCTTTGCTTATAACAATAGGAGTAGAGCCCTTTGCCTCCTGGGTCAATTCATCGAGTCAAAATCTACATCCACCTGCTAGCTTCGTCGACTGTCAAACATCCGGAATTTCAAGCGACGCGTCTACTATACATCTCTAGTCGAGGAGGACAAAGCATAGCGACCACCAATACACACGGCAACGCGCATAAACTGAGTGCCACATTCCTCCTCAACGGCAGCCTCGCAGCTTGGGGCCTCTTTTCGCAAATTTCGGCGTCTTTGAGGCTTGCTTGTCATTTGATTCCTGGCCCGGGCGTCCGACATCTAGCCTCCACCGCGAATTCCTTATACACGACCTCTCGTGTCCAATTATGCTGGAGCCAGATGGGCAAACCCATCATGGTGAGCTTTGCCTTCCCATCCCTTCTGACCTCTGTCAACGCCGCTCTCCTTCACCGGACTGTCTGGAATATGGGGATCGGCGTGAAACGGCTTTTGTACCGAGCAAGTGCGGAACTACAATAGCAGAACCCCTCTTCATGAAATTGCAGTTGGGGAATCTACAGATATATATTTTACAAGTTACTGATCTCTTTCAAACAAGCAGGCATCGATATACAGCGAGAACGAGGTTCGCGTAGTCTATCTCCCGGTCCGGGCGACCTTCATATTCCTAAGAATCGAAGTACTGGAAACTTGTTGGCATATGGCGGCACGGAGAAAGCACGCATACGGTTCTCGTTCGACGCCGGCTTGGCAGCAGCAGAATATGATACAATGTCGAGGTTAGTCCACAGTGACCGGTTCACAGTGATAGTGGGAAGGAGAGGGATACATCATATCAGTCACGAGGGTCCATGTGTCTCGGGTGGCTAGTGTATCCAGAATATAGGGATATAAGGTCTGACGATGCTCTTCTAGATCTCCGATCATGACAGAGCACGAGCATGGTCTCGGTGCCTCTGGCTTAAGACGAATCCGGCAGCAGCCTCCTGTTCGAGCTCCTACACTGCCTGTTCCGGAGTCGACCTCCTCGTCACGCAACGCCTCTATCGTAGCGCCCCGTTCAGGCTCGATGACTCTCACTTTATCGAATTCTCGAGCACCCTCTATGGTCATTCCTTCCGGCCCTTCCTCACCAGTCCTGAACTTTACAGAAGATCTTAGTCGATTTCCTTCCGAGTCCTTGCACTCCTTCTCTTTTGCACACCAGTCAGAAGAGTTTATACACAATCGACAAAACGTTCTGAAAAGATCTGTGGAATTTATGTCACAAAAATTAGGATGGGGCAATACAAATGCTGGGATTGCAAGTGCGCAGGCTCGCGTGAGTGGGGATCAAGAAATGCAAGGAATGTTGGAGCTTTTGGCGAGGGCTAAAGTAGTGGGAGCAAACAATATCCCAGGGTTCGTCCAGTCACACTTGGCCGGTCCTTTGACAGGGCCTGCTATTGCTGAGGATTCAGGGAATGTGTTTGATGCCAGCTTCCTACCGCGGTCAGAAAGTCCGGATGAGCTCTTCGAAAGTCCTCGATCATCGCCTTTGACGCTCAAGAGACCTGCTCTGCCGCCTCTAGAAGCTGCACAAGAGGAGCAAACGAAGAAAGTTGAAACGGAAAACTTGAAAGAAGTGCCAAATTTGCAACTTCAAGTAGAGTCTGACACCTCGTCCTCACGAACGCCCACAAACGAAAGTCGAACGACTGCCAAAACATCTCCTCCAGTCACAAGGCGTACAAGTCTGAGGCGCACATTCACAGATACGGCACCGCTAACTCTACAGAATAAGTTGATGGACGCGCTTGCCCAGCCATACATAGCAGGGGACACTCTCCATGATCAATTATTATCACCTACCATTCAGCAATCTGCCGGAGGACCCCTTAGTGTGTCGACTCCTCATCCTTTGGGTCCTGCAGTGCATGGTCACTCTAGCAGATGGGCACCAGCAGCACAAGCCATATTCACTACCGAGAGTACTGCGCCGTACACAATCCTAGCAGCGAACGATCTTGCTTGTCTGGTATTTGGAGTCACCAAAGCTGAAGTACGCAAGATGGGGATTATGGAAGTTGTACGAGAAGAAAGGCGAGCATGGCTTGAGGAAAAGCTGGCGGGACCTGGGAAAACTTCAGTCCCTGAATCTGGGAGATCAAGTCCGCGGTCACCGCAAAGCCAGCAAGCGAGTCCCACCCCTTCAACGAGCAATTTTTTGCTTGGCAGGTCCGGCGGTGTCACGGCAAGCCTCTTGAGCCGACCGAATTCCCGGCAATCTCAAAAACCACCACGAAGAGCACAATCTGATGATGGCGCAGGATCTAGTATTATTTCTAGGACGAAGGTGGTCAAAGGTGGCTTGTATCATCCAAACAACAAGTCTCGGGGCGTTTTACTTTGCGGCGACGTTGTACCGATCCAGAAACGCAATGGTGCTACAGGTTCTGCCAGTCTATGGGTGAAAGAGAAAAAAGCCGGCCTAATTTGGGTTCTTGAGGAAATCCACGAGGACGCTGCAGTGCTCGGTCTGGACGAAGATGCAGTAGTCACAAAAATCACAGGCTCAACTGGCCCAATATGGGGAGAGAATATCACAAGAGTGGGAATGGATATTGGTAAGCTCTTACCGAGAATACCACGTCAGGGTATTGATGGAAGGAGCGGAGAACTTGATTATGCCGAAGTTGCGAAACAGAGATACTTCACTGCTCGCAACTCTGGGCGTGTCAACATACCTTGCATGGTTGATAGAGTACCGGATGGTACCAACCTAAGGGTGTCCAGCTTTCCCCACATGGCTGGAATCATGGTCCTCTCCGCTCAGTCGCTCAAAATTACAAGCTCTAACTCGGTCTTTTCAGCGGCCCTCTTCGGACAAGAGAAACCAGATGGACGGCCGATCACTGATTTGATCCCTGACTTTGACCGGATGCTGAAAATTCTCACAGAGGAAGATGGTGTTCACCTTGTCGATGGTATAGTTATCCCGGAGCACAGTTTCCGTCGTGCCCGAGCTTTCCTTGCGTTACGAGATGGCAAAGCAGATGCAGCATCGTATTTCCTACGGCCAGATGGATTACCAGCCAAGCACAGAGACGGATCTGAGATTAAGATAGATGCCCAGCTAAGAGTTGTGAAGTCGGACAGTAACCCTCCCCCGGTTTTCGATGAGCATGTGATTGAGGAAAGGAGTGATGAAGAAAATGACCACGTCAACCCACCGAAACCTGAGTCCTCGAGCGAACTTGTCTATGCTCTGTGGATTACTTATTCGCGGCATATTCACGCCTCGCGACAGAATCTTGGGGCCGCCTCTCCACTGCTCTCTGGAACTGCTACACCTTTGCATCAACCATCGCCCGGCCAGACAGGAATTGCCACTCCTATCGAGATGGAATCGTCGGATGAAGAGCCCAAAAAAGAGCACTCACATGCTTCTTTGCTCACTGCCCAACTCAAGGCAGCCGCCAAGAAAACAGCCGCCAAGCTGACGGGCCGAGAGCCAGTACTTCCAGTAGAAGAGAAAAAGGCAGAACCGGTGCCAGCCATCGTCGAGCCCGCTCACAAAAAGACCATCGATGATTTTGTCATACTCGAGGAGATGGGCCAAGGTGCTTATGGCCAAGTAAAGCTTGCACGATACAAGAAAAATGGGAGTAGAAAGATAGTTCTGAAATACGTCACAAAGCGCCGTATCCTAGTAGACACCTGGACTCGAGACCGACGGCTAGGTACAGTCCCATTGGAGATCCATGTTCTCGACTACCTGCGACGAGACGGGCTGAAGCACCCTAACATCGTCGAGATGGCTGATTTCTTCGAGGATGATGTCAATTATTACATTGAGATGATCCCTCATGGCCTACCAGGAATGGACCTATTCGACTATATCGAGCTTCGTGTGAACATGGAGGAAGATGAGTGCAGAAGTATCTTCGTCCAAGTTGCAAAGGCCATCCACCATCTCCACACTAAAGCATTCGTGGTCCATCGTGATATTAAGGATGAGAATGTGATCCTGGACGGCGAGGGTAACATTAAACTTATCGACTTTGGAAGCGCTGCGTACATCAAGAATGGTCCTTTTGATGTGTTCGTTGGGACTATTGGTCAGTTCACCTCATTGTTATTACTTGACTCATAACTCGCTAACAGCCTTCAGATTACGCTGCACCTGAAGTCCTTGCTGGCAAGCCGTACCGTGGCAAGGAGCAAGATGTGTGGGCACTCGGTATCCTCCTCTACACCATCATCTACAAGGAGAACCCATTCTACAGCATCGACGAGATAATGGATCGTGATCTAAGAGTTCCCTACGTCATGAGCGACGACAGCATTCACCTCATCCGCGCCATGCTGGATCGTGATCTAGACCAGAGAATCACGATTGAGCAGGTTCTTGAGCATCCTTGGTGCCAGCAAGCGGAGGACAGCTGAGGGTTATTGAGGGGCGCGGTTGAGAAGTTCTTCTGTGCTAGTGCTGTATCTGAGAGAGGGGAGGGTGAGCGAGGGAGGATGAGCCTCAAGTCTTGATGCGCGTGTGTGGTTTGATAGCGCAGATTTCGTTTTTCTTTCCGTTTCTTTCGTTTCTTTGATGAGCAAGCCATCATTGTCGTTCAGCGAGCGAAGACACGGTATGATATATCCACGAGAACGCTAGATTTCACGATTTTATGACGAGAGATGAGATGGAAGTAGGGTGGGTGGGAGGTATGGGAGGAAGGATGGATGGATGATACCCAAGACAACAAAGCGGGGGAAATGGAAATGGAAACAAGCTTTAGTTGAGTGCATAAAATACGGTTTGATCATGAGAGGTACTCTGTTGCATCGTCAGAAGCCGGGCAGGAATGAATGGCAGAAATGGATTGGCATGGCATGAAACGGGTTAGGACTGTGCATATTGTTCCGGGCTGGCTGGTAATGGGTTCTGGGCTGGATCGACTAGGGTTGAGTAGCAACCTTTGACTTTGCATCTTAGCATGATTTGTGTACATGAACGTGTGAGCTAAGCGTACGTGGGGATGGAAGGGAAAGGTAGATTGGACGAGACTAAGACAAAAATAAAAATAAGAGAAGAGCATTGCTCGCATGAAGACCTATCTGACTGCATCGTTATTGTAGGGACTATGGGAAACAAATGGACTTCAAATATGCTAAATGTCCTAGTAGACAACATTGCTTTTGAGCGAATGAGTGAATGCGGAGTGTCCATGTTTGTGTGGCGTATCCTGCTCCGGCTAGTGCCTATTCTATTCTGGGAAGGAATGGTGATATCTTTGTAGTCTTCGAAAACTTAAGTAGACTTGCAGGATGTTTTTATTCCTATCGTGTCCTCCTTGTGAGTCCTATGTCCATTCCTAGTACCTGAGGTTGGCTAGTTTCAGAAAAGGCCACGCTCAGCCCTTCCCAGCCTTTCACCGATTGATCGACTAATTGATAAGTCTCCATCCATTCATTCTCGCCTCTTTCCTATTCCTTCCCTCGGCTTAAAGATCATTTCCTCCGTCTTCCAGCAGAGGCACATTTCTCGCTCGTTTAAAAGTCCTCGCAAGCTCTAACCACCAAGGCAAATACTTGTTTGTATAGTAATCGGTACCTGGCTCTGGGTTGTTTGCATTCTTCCTTTCTTCACGGGTATCGAGTTGTGTTGATGGAGCATTTGGTTTAAGTGTAGTGGTGGTGATGTTTAGTGGGGTTGGGATTAGGCGAGGAAAAGGGGAGGTGAGATGGGTTGCTGGTAGCCATTTTCAGCTTTTGGTTCTTTCTTTGGACTTGGAAGTAGTTGCGATGACGTGCTCAGAAAAGCGACGGGCATTTGTTTGAAAGAGTATCTTGTGGGAGAGAGAATTGGGAATACTTATATTGTCAAAATGTTGGTGCCTTTCAAATTGTAAAAGTTACAAGGCCGTTCGTGGTTACCTAGAAATTTTTTTAAATAATTAAAACAATAATAAGTATTATATATTATATTATTTTTTTTTAAAAAAAAACGGTTTAATTATTTAATAATAAATTATAAATAAATATTTGTATTTTTTAAAGTTTTTTTTTTTAAAAAATTTTTTTTATTATTAATTCGATTTTTTTTTATTAATAATAATTAACGTTATAAATCGATTTTTTTAATAATAAAAAAAACTAGTAAACTTTAATAAAAAACTAAAACTGGATTAATAATACTAATAAATCGCTATTATTATTATTAATACAAATTTTTATTTTTTTTTTATTTTTTTTATAAATATTATTTAAAATAAAAAAAATATTAAAACGTATATTATATTTATTTTATTATCGTTAAATATATTAATATTAAAATTAATTATTTTTTATATTTTTTCGAATTTATATATTTAAAAAATATAAAAAATAAATTTAAATATAATAATAATTATAAAAATATAAAAAATTAATTTAAATATAATAATAATTATAAAAATATATTCTCGTAAAACGATAATTTAATTATTATTTTTTTTTTTTTAATTTAATAAAAATAATATTAATTATAAATAATAAATAAATTTAAAAATATTTTTCTCGTTTTTTAAAAAAAAATCGTTTATCGACTCGTAAGCGAACCAATTAACGAACGATTTTTTTTTTTTTTT